>BSBK01014636.1:57500-74179 GCA_027943335.1 Chamaecyparis obtusa | reverse complement strand
CTAGCCAAACGCGTACCCATCTATTACTCCCACCCCTCATGTTACGTATAGAATCTGGGGCCTTAGAATAGTAGGGCAATTATAGTACCCATAGGTTATTCAACGCCATCCCTTCAACCAGCATTTCTGTTGCCGTGGCCCTCTGGGTCGGTGCTGCCCCCATCTACGTAGTTAGGCGGTAAAACCGCCACAATTTTGTTTTGTGAGTTTTTGAAAACGAACAAGTCCAGCAAGCGAGGACTTGGTAATTGATTGAGAAATTAGAAGAAAGCCAGTTAAGCTCATGGTTCTCACACCCAATGGACAAATATTCTTTTTGATTCTCTTTGTCGTCTATGTGGCTGTCAAAAAGTTGTATCTAAAAAATGATCATTCGCGGTTCGGTAAGTTTATCAATTGCGGGGTTACCACTTTGTTTTCGCTGCTCATACTTAGGCCATATCTCCTTCCACTGCTCACGGATGCACTTTCATGGTGTCTTGACGCCGCCGCTTTGGTATTGATCCCGCTCGTCATAGGCACACCACTATTTATGGATTCAACGTGGTCGCCCATCCCCTCTATGGATTCCCCTAATTTAGAACCCTTGCCAGTAGGGGATACGAGTGGAAACGCCGTGCCGGCGCCCGCAAATCCCCCCACCGATTGGCTTAGTGAAAGGGTTCAATTATGGTGCCAGACTGCTCATTTAAGTCCAACTCCAGACTGGGCCAAGGGCAATATAGAAAACCATGGGGGGTACGCCCAAGTGTTCGGCTGCAGCGACTGGCGGATCATAGCGGAGCCTACTGGTCGACCGCTTAAGCCGGAAAATATTTTCGTAGTATTTCGTAATGGTGGGTTTTGCGAGGCCAGTGTATTCATTGCTAGCAATATTCCGGACGAGGGAGATGCGAGTAACCACCTCACATGGCCCAAACGAACTTTACGTGTATCGACTATATTTGATGGAATGGTCCGAGAGTACGAAAGGCGCCGTTTAGACGAGATGCTACAGCGCTACCCCTATCCCCCACATCAGTAGGGAAAAAGTGAAATATCGTCGTGTGCATGCAGTCGGATCGTGCCCTTGGGGGCGGGTAGTGGGAACTTAATCTAGATGGTCAAATTGTAATGGAGTGATATGATTCGGGCCGCCACGGAGGATGGGAGGGGGCGAACCGCAAGGGTCTTAGGATGGAGGTTCGGCTGTGGCGGATTCTCACCGCGCCAATTATGAACCATATTCTATACGTAACATGCCCAAATATTCATCGGCGGGGGGAATAATAGAATAGTAGGGCCCCTATAAAGCCCCTACTATTCTAATGGGCGGGCCCCTACTATTCTATGGGGGGGGGCGGACGAACTTGAAGCTCAAAATATCCTCTCCGTCCTTGTCAGTAACAGCTTTCTAACTTTAAGCTTATTGATAGGGTGAGCCCGGATAGGGATAGGGCCCCCCCCTTCCCTTTCTATAGTGGGGCCCCCCCTTTATATAGTCTAGTAGGGGCCCCCCACCCCTCTAGAATAGCTATAGCCCCTACTATATAAAGCGGGGGGCCCACCTTCCCCCCGCTAATGACCTCCGGGCCTTTAAGGATACGCCCCCTCCTATATTCATTGATCGGCCCCTGGCCCCTTTAATAGTAGGGGGTAGGGGCCCTCCTATTTTTTTCTTCGCTGATCTCTTTCAATGGAATTTGCCATGTTGCACTAAGTTACCTACGGGGGTGTGCATACGGTCCAGGAACACTTTGGGGTGAACACCCATCCAAGCAGGTGGAGTCGATGGTTCGGCATTTAGGCTGTAACATTGAGCAAGCCTGAATCGGAACAAGTGCTCTCCGAACCGAGCTTGATAGTCTCCTATCACTAGGCTCACCGACCAACATGATTGACTCCTCCATCTCATTCTTATTACTCGCTAGACTATCTCCTCCTTTGTGCCTATTTTATTATGATTTTTCCGAACGGCTTCGTCTTCGTTTGGATGCTGTTCCACTTGAGGACGCGCCGGCGGAACAATAGAATAATAGGCTTCAGTAGTTGGTTGAGGATATTGTCGCCAGCGGCGGCTGGCACATGGCCACCCCTACCTCTATAGCGCTTCGGCGAGACAGCCCTTTCTAATAGTGGGGGCCGTCCCGAACATTTCTTCTTGCCATTATAGAGAGGGGCCCCTACCTCTATAGCTAGAATTCCCCCCCACCCCTCTATAATAGCTATGGTGGTTGGCCCGCTTGATCCCAGAACTCATGAAACCTCTGCATGCAGTGAGCGCCCGGGGCCGGGGTTCGATCCAATGGTTCGCGTAGTCCCGGTATGGGATGGAGGAATCCCCGTAGGGCAGGTTAAGATCTTGGCCCCAATGGCTAAACTAAACTATAGAAACTAGACTATACCCTATTGCCCCACCCTGCATGGGGGGCTATTAGATAGTAGGCCAGATTCTATACGTAACATGGGTTCACCGAACCCGAGGGTGCCTACGGGGGCTGGACCGGAGGCAGGGAGTAGACAACTAGAATAAGGAGGGCAACCGGGCCAACTATATAAAAAAGGGCTGAATGAAATGAAGGTAAGGAAGGCCTATTGTTTCTTTAGGCCCTCAACCGGAGGTGGGGGATGGCACCCCCGGTGAAGGATGGAGCAGGATGAGAAGAGAATAGAAGGTGTCCCCCCAGGTGCCCTAGAATTCAGCTATAGTTCCCTCCCGGGCCCCTATCTATCCTTGGGAAGAGAATAGAAGGTGCCCTAGAATTGGCCCTACCATTCTATAGGCGGAGGACAAAGCTTCATTCAACTATCCGGCCCTATTATTATATTATTCTGGAGGATGGGCAACAATAGAAAAAAGGGCCCCTACTATTCTAAGGCTATGGGCCCCTACTATTATATGGGGCTCGTCTCGCCTAAGATTAGAGGATGGGCAACAATAGAAAAAAGGGCCCCTACTATTCTAAGGCTATGGGCCCCTACTATTATATGGGGAGAAAAAAAGGATAGCTCTCTCTCCCTTACCTTCATTTCATTCAGGTAAGGGATAACCTGATGGAGGATGCTCAGCTCTCCCTCTGTGATCGCTCATCTACGTAATATAGGGAGGGCTAATGTATCAATCTAGTTTCTTGCCTCCCACCGGTGGAGCATCCATCCTCCACCTCCGGTCCATCGAGGAGAGGAGTTCTCACAACTATAGTGAGGCCGGTGCCCCCCCTACTATTCTAAAGGGCTATAATTGGGATAATAGAAAGTGATAAAGAAGTTATTGGGGTGAACCTTCCCTTCCCTCTCGGAGTCCCGCCACCCTTCACCGGCCACCCAACTATATAAAAAAGGGCCGGGGCAAGACAGAAAGTTTCTATCCGGTTACCCGGCTCCCTGGCGAATAGTAGGGGCCACCCACCCCCTGTTCGGAAGCAGGCCCAACGTTCGCCAACGGGAGGGGCCAGTTGCCTTCCTATCTCATTCTTCTCCCCTATAGAATGGTAGGGCCTCACTTACAATATAGTTCGAGCCCTCTATCTATATGGCCCTCTAGCCTAAAATTCTATGGGGGATGGAAGCTCGTCAATGGATGGACTACCGGAAACCCAGCAGAAGGAGGCCAGAAAGCCCTATCAATTGCCCATTTTTTTCGCCCCATCCCATAGAATTGTAGGGGCCCATGAACTGAACAATCCAACCGGCCCCCTCACCCGATCAAAATCTCGGGTGAGTAATATATGGTCGGATATTGGGGTTGGGCCTTTATAATATAGGGGGCGGATAGATCCATCCAACTCTAGCTCGAGCATGCCATTAATGCAGGAACCAACCGTGCAGGGGTGAAGGATGGCAGGTTCCTGAGTTAGTCCCTCCGAAAGTAGGAGAGGAGCCCATCCATGAGGCCAATCCAAAGAGGGGGTGCCCTTTCAATAGTAGGCACCCTCGGTTAGGAGGTGGACAGGCCCTACAATTCTATGGGCCCCTACTATTATATGGCAACCATAGATAGAAGGGCTCTGGGCTTTCATTCTTGCCTGGGGAGGATGGACTGTAACTACTTTCCAACCGGGCCCTGGCCCTGTCCCCTGTCCCCTGTCCCCTGTCCCCTGTCCCCTGTCCCCTGTCAAATAGTAGGGGTAGGGGTAGGGGTAGGGGTAGGGGTAGGGGTAGGGGTAGGGGCCCACCGCCCTATATTCCTTAGGCATGGACTGTTAGCCTAAGGAATATAGGGCAACCGGGCCCTTACAAGAATCTAAAAGGGGGCCCTGGCCCTGGCCCTGTCAAATAGTAGGGGTAGGGGTAGGGGTAGGGGTAGGGGCCCACCGCCCTGAGGCCCCTTAGAATAGTAGGGGGGCGGTCGCGAAGCGCAGGCATGGACTGTTAGCTTTCCAACCTTGATGAGGGCCATGTAATAGTAGGGGCCCATAGAATTGTAGGGGCCCCCCCACGCAACTAGAGAAGGTTGGGGCTCATCCATGTTACGTATAGATCTGGATTAGATCTTGTTCTACTCGTTTTCTTTGTTCTTCCTTGTCGTGAATTATATAAAAAAGGGAGCTTCGTTCGACCTTTTCTTCATAATTCCAGCCGGGTAGTCCACATCATCTCTGCCCTTGCCGGGGCAGCCCGCTTTTCTTCATTTAGAGTAGAAAGGCGGGGCCCCGGAAAGAAGGGGGCCCCTTCTCATGTGAGACCCTTTCTCTTGATCACCCTGAAGGACCTCTCTGGATCACCAAGTACCGTCAAGCAGCTTATCTTTAACCGACTGCGCGCTGTGTTCAACATTGAACAGATCATGGTCGGAGCCGAGACATCTACTTCTAATTGCGATCTGTATAATTTAGCCAAACATGTAGCCCTGCATGCCCGCGATGCCTCCAGGTATACCGCACTTCAAAACATTAGGAAGGCCGGGGCAGGCCCCTTTAGAATAGTAGGGGGCGTCACTTTCTTGAGGAGATGGGCACCCCTAAAGAAATATGTAGGCAATTTCGACCCCGGCACTGCTGCACAGTGGCAAGATCCAGGTCAAGGAGACTCACAGGAACCAGAAACCCCTCATGATCCCACTCCCAGCATGGCCGAGCGTCTGCATAGGGCCCCCTCATGCTTCTATCATGAAGAACATAGAAGAATGTTGGGGGACGGTGGCCCCTTCAAATATAGGGAGCCCTTTGCCCCTGAGGAACTGGGAGATCTATGGCACATTTGACAGTGGCTTTCGACAGAATGAACCTTGAGTCCTCGACCCCCTACTATTATAAGGGGGCCCCTACTATTCTAATGGGCAACTTTTGATCCAGGGGAAAGGTGTTATCACGGGAGAAAGCTATCTCTTTCACTATCTTGCGATGGTGGCTCACATCTTTCACCCTCACAGGTTCGCCCTACTATTTGCCCTTTTTTATAGTTTTGGCGGGGCGGATAACTCCTCTTTCCATATTCTCCTATTCTCTAACCTAGATCTGATGGGCGATGCTGCTTCCCCCACGAATAGGGCGGCTTGGGTCCGATTGCTTGAGGGAACACACTGTCACCTACCCTGCTTGAAAGGACCTGACCCCGTAGGGCAAACGAACCAATATGCCGGTGGTTCTCACCACAACCACTGAGTTCGGAATGCGCACATTTATCGACCCCGGGGCTGAGGGGCTTTATTCCTTCTTCGCCCCACTAGTGACCGTTTTGAAAATAGATACTCCCCCCACTACTGATCTATCGTCAGAGCAGGGAGTCGACTTATAGCTACTCTAGACCAGTGCCTGCTCTTTTAAAAACATACGGAGAGAGAGGACTAAAAAAGGCGGCGAATAAGGACTGAAGATTGGCCGTGGCAACGATGATGAATAGTGCCGGGACTGAAGAATTGGTTCGTTTCTTTATCATCGTGTGCATGCAGTCGGATCGTGCCCGGTAGCCCGAGGGGGAGGGGTGGCGTGCAGAGGCCCTCGACCCCGTGTCGAGGGGGGGGGAGGAATGGGCGGTGGGCCTCCAAACACCCCTACTATTATTCCCTACTATTCATTGGCGGGGGAGGCCGGGGATATTCTATACGTAACATGCCCACCCCTGCAACACAATAGGCCTGCATGCAGGGGGTAGGGGGGCCTATAATGGTTGGTTCGCGCAGATTCTAGAGGATGGATGGCCCTATCAATTCTATGGAGCAGGTCCGAACGAAGATTACTGATCTGGCCCCCCTCTATAGATATGCCCTTAGAATAGTAGGGCGGAACGAAGATTACTGATCTGGCCGCGATAGTTGGGTAGGTTAGGTTGGTTTCAACCAATCTGTTCCTATCACTAACAACTAGAAACCTCCGCAAAGGTAGAGATGGGCACATGCAGGGGCATGTTACGTATAGAATCATTAGAGGTGTTTGGTTTGCCAATTATCTCAAAAAGGGGCCCGGCAGGGCGTTCCGGTTCAACTGGATCCCTTTACCCGACTTCAACGAACCGTTCCCCCCTTTCTAAGTAGCCAAGAGATTGACCGCCAAGCCAAATAGTAGGGCAAAAAGAACGCCGTAGATATCAGCGGAGAAAGGAACTTCTCATGAGTAGGCCTTTTTTATATAGGGGGGGCAATCAATAGACTACCTTCAGAAGCCCCCTTTAGCCCGGCTTGTCCTTATTTTTGTCTCTCGGCCCTTTTTTATATAGTTGGGCATTGTAAGCTTCAATAGCAGAGCAGAGGCGGATACAACACCAGCCCCTGGCGAATAGTAGGGCAGGGGTAGCAGCATTACAGCCAACAGCGGGGGGAGCTAGAATCAGAGTGTTATATACTATTATAGCTGCTCTTTACAGGTCATTTGGTACATATCCGGCCGCCCAAATGTGCATTCATTCATCATTGAGCCCTTTTTGATATAATCTCACGCGCTTCTTCGATCTTGACATGGAAGGATTAGATATTGACTATCACCAGCACCTTAATCTCCTATTCTTGCAATGGCCTTATCTCTCCCTGCAATGACTCAATCTCTTCTGCGTGCAAGGCTCGATCTCTTCACCGGGTAGAATCAAATCTCTAACCAAGGCGTAGTCGCCCTTTATAATATAGGGGCGACAGGTAGCCACCAACAGATTGATCCTCGAACCCTGCTGCTCTTGTTCTGATCATCCTTCCAAACCCTACCTACACGAACGATTTTTGTGTCCGAACGGATAGTACTCAATCCAACCAATCCAAAGTCTCTGCAGCATCCCGGGCCTTTTTTCTATAATTGGGGGGGGCCTCACCTAACCAGTTTAGATTCCCTATATATCCTACACGCTCTCGACCTTATGCACCCTCAATCTGATCAATCTTATTTATGCATGCCCCCCAATAATCTAAAAGGGCAGCTTCTCCTTAAGCGATCAGCCCCAAACTCACAAGGGCGGAGACTCTCCCTCTGGTTAAACCCCTATGAACAATTGCACATGCGCACGCTACTTACCCAGCTTCGCTGCAGGGGACTTCACTTATTCCTGGGCCCGCCAGGGGCACATTATTCTGATGAAGCTTCGGGTGGTCCCTACTATTCTAAGACCGGAAACTCTAGTTCCTGTGCATGCATGCACAGGGATTGTGGCGGCCTTTAGAAAAGTAGGGCGGCATCTACCTCCGCCCTGGCGAATAGTAGGGCCCCCCACAATAGAACCCCCCACCCCAAAAAAGAATAGTTGAATAGTTATCTACCCCCTTGCCGAATAGTAGGGCCTAGCCGGGGCCCCCGCCCTATTGAAAGGGGCAATTCTAGTTCTCCCTCCCACCAACTATATCCTCCTGAACACCCCCCCCCTAGCCTAAGGGTAAGGGGGTGGGACTAGCCGTTGCCGGCCTATCCTATAATTGATAAGGGCCCGGGGCAGATTCTATACGCCTGTGGGGTTGGGTGGGGGGCCCCTGGCGAATAGTAGGGCGGGTGGCCCCGGCCCCTTTCTAATATAGGGCTATTATTCCAACCCCTTATGATAAGCCCTACTATTATAAAGGGGGGGCCATAGAATAGTAGGGGCCAAAACATCACTGGTGTGGGTTTGGGTTTCATGTTGTGTCTGTGGGCCGAAGGGGCCCGGTACCTAGTATCCAACTAGTGCCCAAAGCGGTATTCCAACCTCTGTTCCTAGTTGGGGCTTGGGCAAGATCAGTAATCAAAGCATTCCTGGGGTGTGGTTTATTTCCATCCATCCGCATCCTTCCATCCAAACTATCTTTCCGAATATATGGAGGAGCCGGCCAACCATCCTTGATCCTACCCTTGCTTAGAGCAAGTAGGAACAAGAAGTCCCGTGTATGCCGGCCGCGATTCCACGATTGTAGGTGTGGCCAGCTCGATTGCTGCAGAGAACCGGGGACCGAACATAACGAATAGGGCCCTTTAGAATAGTAGGGCCCGGAGCAGAATGCCCTACTATTCTACAGGGCAGCGAGAGACAGCGAACTAATGCCGATGCTTCTCAATCAATGGTGGGAAAGCCCACTCTGTTCCATCTCAACGGGGCGGTCCGGGCGAACGCACCCCTATATTATATGCGGGGCTGTGGATCTCTCTTGCCTCACGATTCCTGCATGCATACGCCGATTCTTCCCATATCTCGCTCGGTCCATTAAGGTCTGCATTGGGAGAGGATCAATCGTCTTTTTCCGTATGGTTCAACTCTGGTAGGGCCTATGGTTCATAGGAATATAAAGGCGGAGAGGCACGCGCAGTTCCGATTCCATGTTATAACTTCCGAACCGATCGCCCGCAAAGGGGACCCAGACGACCCCGCAACAAAGCAAGAGGCAGAGAAGCGGGCCCTTTATAATATAGGGCAAAGCTTTCTATAAGCACGGCTTTGCCGCAGCAGGCCCTTTATAATATAGGGCTTCGTGAGGCCCGCCCTCGAATCCTTGCCCTACTATTCTAAAGGCAATTCACCCGGTAAGTACGGGAGTGATCAAAGTTATGGTCCGGGAGAGAATGGCCATTCTGTTGAGTTGACCCCCCTCTCTATTATCTACTCTTCCCGCTCCCCGTCTAATGCGTAAGCAAGGACCCCAACTCTAGAGGCGGTACTCGAATGAACCCCTATCTGAACGTTACCTTAGAATAGTAGGGGCCCCCCCACCCTGCATGGAGATAATTCCCTCGACCGGAGAGCTGCACCAGAAGACCGGTAGGGCATTCATTTGTGCACTCGACCGAGACGATAATAAGAGGGAGAGGATTCTATCGGGTCGACCTGGGCCCTATCTAGACTCAATCTAAATCTACGTTCGGGGTGGGGGTCAATGAAACTCTATGCAGTGATAGTGCCAATGAAACCACTACTATTCTAATGGGCTTCCGCCCATGCCGAATAGTAGGGGCCCGAGAACCCGGCTATCCTCCCACCCCCAGGGGCCCGCCTTTATCTTCCTCCCACCCGGCCCAAAAAAAATTCTAGTTATGCCCTACTATTCTAAAGGTTGGGGGGGAGGGGGCAACTTATCATAGAGGGGGTAAAGGGGGGGGCATCAGCCTGCGGCGAATAAGCATGCATGCAGGGTGGGGGCCCCTACTATTGAAAGGGGCCGCATGAACACAATAATTTATTTGAGGGGCCCTTTCAATAGTAGGGCAATTCACTGGTGAGACCTTCCCCCTACTATTTGAAGGGCCACCCAACCCGCGGCCCCTTTCAATAGTAGGGGTAGGGCGGGGCCCTACTTAATCAGCCTGCTAGCCCTTTAGAATAGTAGGGGGCCGCTAAAGCGCCCTCATGCACACCCCGAATTAGAGTTGTTCCTATGCAGGGGCGCGCGCCCAACTACTATTTAATTGGGCGAGCGGTCCTCTCTCCTCTCCCAGCTCCCCCTCTCCGGCACAGTCATCTACCATCATCCATTATGTTATACAACCACCCTAGTGAAGCCGCCCTATATCTATAGTCGCCCTTTTTTCTATAATTGGCAGCCCGGGTCACGTATATAATGGATGGAGGGCGAGAGCCCGCCCAACTATAGATATAGGCCAATGCCTGACCGACCAGTCATCTATCTCAATCGAGCATCAGTCGTATATTCTATACGTAACATGAGTGACCCGCTCTGGTGTGTGTGGTCAATGAACGAGGTATGCTACAGTACGCCACTACACGGGCCACTACACCACTACACTATTTATGTGATGCTATTCTTTCTGCAGATGACGAACAGGAAGCCGCTCTCGACCGACTTCAGCCCATAGCCCCCTATATTAGAAAGGGCCCGGCCCTCCCTACTATTATAAAGGGCTATTGTTCGCCCGGCCGGTGCCGATGAAGGCCGGGGACGGCCTGCCCGCCCCCTCTCTCTATAATGGGTCGAGTGCCCGTTGGAGAACAACCTACCAGAGAAGACTATGTACTCCGGTTTATATCATAAGACATCTCGGATCTTTCTGACATAGAAGTCAATGAAGAATAAGAGGAACCAGATGCACTGGTTGGAGTTGGTAGAACAATAAAGGCAACCGGAGCAACTTGCTTGCCACGGAAGGGACGGGCCCTATATTATAAAGGGGGAAACGGTCATCACCATCGGAAAGTGCATCGGAGATCGGAGCTGTGGAACTAAGATCCCGGGCAGTGCCAAAGAGCGAAGATCTGGCGCGCCGCCCAGCGCAGGAAAAGAAAAAGAGTTCTCCGCCTTTTCGTACGTATCTTTTCTAACAACTCTCTCTCAGAGAGCCGACTACTACTGGCACATAACCTTCTCTGGGATTCGGGGTCACCTTCCCAATCATATTGATTTCACCGCTAGCTATCACGAGAAGCCCTCAACTACAGAGTCGTAACTTATTGTGGTTGCCCCCACCTTTTTTATATAGTTGGCGAGCACTACTACTTTTATAAATAGAGGGGCGGCTGTGGGCCCCTATGGATAGTAGGGGTCGACCTGACATCATATTCAGGACGAACAGCTATTGAACGATCGCTTCACGATATATAGAGGATAGGCCCTACTATTATAAGGGGGCAGCCCACAATACGGCGCCGGTTGTTCACACTTAGAAAGCCCACTATAGAGGATAGGGCGGACAGACCTTGAACCGGAAACACGCCTCCTTACCTTCATTCCATTACAGGTAAGGGATAAAACGGTGTGTGGCTTCGGGCCTTAGAATAGTAGGGCGCCCATAGAATAGTAGGGCCAACTAATGGAGGTGGGGCCCTTTATAATATAGGGCGTTACCAACTAATGGCTAGGAAAGCACAAAAGACAGTTCGGTCAACATCGTATCTAGATCCATTCTATGTCAGCGGAACACAACTATAGTTTCCCACCCACCCGATCTACTGGGGATTGGACATGGTTCCGCGAGGATAGGGAGTAGGGCTCCCGGTTCATCGGGAAACCATGAGCGCCTTATAAATAGTAGGGCTAACGAGATGCCCGGCTACTATAGATAGGCGGTTCGAGTTACTTGGAAACACCATTCTTTGTGCACAGATACGTCGGGTCGCCCCGGGCTAGGAGATCATCGTAGGTTTTGTTACCGAATAAATTACCACCCTTGACGGAGTCGCAAGGGAGACCACCCCGGAGAGGCCTTATAGATAGTAGGGGGCATGCAATAGAAAAGAATTTCCGCCTATCGCCTCGACTGATTATTGACCTTCCGAATGAACACCTGGCCAGGGAGACCACCTTCTGAGCCCAAGTCAGAACCGATAACCGGAGCAACCCCGATCCAAGAAAGGCAGTCGGAGCAACTTATGCCGCAGCCCTTATTATAAAGGTTGGTGGGAGCATTCATTAGAGAAGAGATCGCGGGACCACCTTCAGTCAGCTATCGATGCCTATATTAGAAAGGGGCAACAGCCCCAATATAGTAAAGGCAGAAAGAATCTAAGGCCGAAGCTGAAGCCCTATAGTTCCTTTGGGCAGATCTTGTAACCTAATCAGTGAATGATGCTTCTACCGTAGCAAAACACCGAGCGAGAAGAACCCGAGTCCCAGTGAGATAGACTGCCTCACTAATGAAATGTGAGCTATATCCGAACCAATGGAATGACCACCCTGATTACAAAAGTCAACCGCCGGAACCTCACTATCAGTATCTATCGTCTTCAGAAACAACGCACACAAAATGAGTAGATGAGGAAGCAACCCGCGGAGGAAGAGCCTTTCTCGGCTTCAGCTGCTATCGTTAATGAATGAAGGGCCCGGCCGATAAAACACTATCGATTCTTATGCGCGCTATAGAGGTAGGGGCTTCTCCGCCTCCGCCTTCATTTTAGGAGCACACACGGGGCTATCGAGCCTAGAGCGAAAGCGGGGTTCAGTTAGAGATTGTCGAGCGAGTTACGCAAGTAAAGAACCTTACCGGGAAATCAAATGCCCTTTACTATATAGGGCCCTCACTCAGTGGATCTCCGTTAGCCGGTTTGACCACATCATATATTTTCCCACATCCATCATAAAGCGGAGCCAGAGGGGTTATATCTTCTGGCGAAAAGCAAGAACAATACCTACCAGAGAGAGAGACAGATAGAGATCCCTTTCGGAGCAGAGCCTAGTGCCGACACTTAGTTGAAAGAGCTAGTAGTTCCTTCTAGTGCCGGCCGCCCTTTACTCTATAGTTGATCTCGTTGCCCCTATATTTTCAGGGCCCCCCTACCCCCTACTATTAAAGGGGGCAGGGCCCTACGGGGCCTTGGCGACATAAACCCAGTTGGTGCTGCCGGAGTCTGTCTCATGATAACTATTACTAGCAATCGCCCCCCGGCACTATAGTTATAGGGTAGATAGGGCGGCGACTAGAGGAGAGGCCTTACTATCTATAGGCCTCGTTTCAACTAGGATCGATGGCCCTGAGTAGATGAGGGAGAAACCCCCAGTAGCTACGAAAGCTCCTGTAGCTCCGCATGAGTAAATAGGATCTTCAAGATGGATAACAATGAGAATACGTTTACCACTTTAGGGGTTTTTTATATAGTTGGCACGAAACACTGATCAAAGTGAATGGCATCGACAGCTGAAGCTGCCCAGGGGTCAATCTACTTCCCGGTAACACACTCTCTGTATGCTTAAGGATAGATAACCAGGTTGGAGCGCCTTACTAACATGGATCTACCGCGACGGGACCCCCCTCGGCACTCACTCACTAAGTTGGAGCATTCACAATTCGGACAGACGCATTAGGACAAAACGTACGTGAACAGACGAAGACCTACTAAAGCAGCTCAAGCATCACCCCTGCATGCAGGGTAGTAAGCCGAACGCGGATCTTCAAGATGGAGAACAATGGACCTTTCCCCGGCACTATAGCCGTCTCCCACCCTTCTTTTCACCAGGCACAGGCTGGGGTGGGTGGGAGGAGAGAGTGGGAAAGCGACTGAATCCGTAGAGACTGAAGTGCATGAGGAAGCAAGCCCACCCTCAATGAGGGGCCCAAGTAGTTCGTGCAGCTTGCTTATATCTCATATAACTTGCTTTTTGGCTGGCCATCTGGGGTTTAAGAGTGTTCATTAGCCCTAATGGGCTTGACACCTACAGCATATGGTCTTTCCCCTCCCATTCTGTACCCGCCCGCCTACTATTCTAAAGGGGCCCTACTATTCTAAGGGACACCCGGCCTACTGTCTAAAGGCGCTTTGCATCTGGCTCAATGGAAACGACTACTGTTTCCACTACTCTTGCGATTGGTGATGCCCCCTACTTATCTATAGGCGACTGGATCAACAGATGGTAAACTGGCTTTCAAACGTACTCTTGTGGGCTCCCCAGTCAACTACGCTGGATATGGGGCTGTTACGGAATTAAGGAATGCTGCCTCCCGATCTGGGTCTGGAATGGTTCCAACTGGGTCATAAACTCTCACTAATAGCGCTTCTTCCTTTGCTGATGCCCAGACATAATTGATAGGGCTTCAGCCCTTACTATTCTAAAGGCTCGCTCGGATGCTTCCCGTGCATTATCTTAAAGAACCTCTGCCCTACCACCTAGTTATACTTATGCTCTTGCAGCTGTGAACAATTCTTATCCTATTATGTGAGCGGACCGGTAGGGTTCACCGTGATGCCCTCAAATTCTATGGGGCGGCCGGCCCTGGTAGGGTTCACCGGGGGCCCTACTATCTATAGTTGGGCATGTTACGTATAGAATCCGGTAGCCTGGGACGGTAGCCTTATAAGCCGTAGGGCCCTTTATAATATAGGGCAGGATGAGTGAAAGCTTCTATTATAGATAGGTCTGGACGAGCTTCCTTCCATCCGAGCTTCCATCCAACGACTAGAACTAGAGGGCTCTCTTCGACGGGTAGAAAAAAAGGGGTACTACTATAATAGCCGGCTGGGCCCAACCTTCTATAGTTGGCCTTCTATAGTTGGGGCAGATTCTATACGCCTGTGGGGTTGGGTGGGGGGCCCCTGGCGAATAGTAGGGCGCCCCCGGCTATTATAAAGGGGCCCCCCCCTCTATATTAATTGGGGCGGGGCGCGGCCTATAGAGTAAAGGGCCTCAATTCTATAGAGGGGGGGGCGGCCCGGGTATGTATATTGCCGATGCAGAGGGTATGTATATTGCCGAGGGTGAATGAAGGATCCTTGGAGCCAGCCGAACAATCAATATTCGTCTTCGGGTGCCGCCCTGGGGAAGGATGGAGGGATGAACAATAATAGAACTATCCCGACAATAATCTAGAAGGGGGGACCCAGCCGGGGCAACTCGTTACGGCTGCCTACCATCATGGATTCAGCTGCCTACCATCAGATAGGGAGGGCAGTTCGGAAGCTTCGATGAACCGGAGGTGAGGATGGATTAAGCTTAAGCTGATGGAGGGATGATTAAGCTGATGGAGGGATGAACCGGGGGTGAGGATGGAGAAGCTGCGGAGGCCCCTACCATGGCACTAGGACCCCCTACTATTCTAAAGGCCCTACCCCTACCCCTACCCCTACTATTATAAAGGTAAAGGTAAAGGGCCCGGGGAGCCCTATTATTCTATTATTGGTGGGAGGCTATAAATTTGGTTGGGTGGGCCCTACTATTCTTAAGGCCCCTACAGGCGGTTCGGGAAGCGAGATAATAGTAGGAAGGGAGGATAATAAAGGTTGTGGGAGGCCCTGGCCCCGGGCGGGGGTAGGGGGCCCTTGCCGAATAGTAGGGGGGGGGAATTCTAGTTCGTGCCCTACTATTCTAAAGGGCCCGCCCCTACGCCAGGGCCCTACTATTATAAGGCCCCTGGAGTTCATGTACTCCCATATGACGATGCCAGCCTTACTCCTCCCGCCGTATCGGGTGAGAAAGATCGAGTCCCGATCCGGATATCTCTATATCGATCTCTCTTAGAATAGCGGAGCCAACTTAACCGCCCACCCTGCCTGCCCGGATGCCCCTACTATTCTATGGCCCAGGGAGATCGACTAACGACATAATCACGTGCCCTACTATTCGGCAAGGGGATTGCCCGTAGAATTGTAGGGCGCATCGGGCGGGCTCGCTTCATGGCCCTGCAGGAGGAGATCGAAATGGTGGATATGCAGATGGGGGAGGGGCCCTACCGGGCTTGACGCTGGCCATTATTCCAAATCACTTCCCATAGAATAGTAGGGGCCCACCCTGCATTCACGCATGGGCTACAATTAATCTACTTACTCTAGCCCCCTACCCCTACCCCTACCCCTACCCCTACCCCTACCCCTACTATTATAAAGGTAAAGGCCCTAGATGATATAAAGGGCAGATTATTGCCGCCCCGCCCCGCCGATGATATAAAGGGCAGATTATTGTAAAGGCGGCGGTAAAGGGCCCTTTTTTATACCCTACTATTAGTTGGGGGCCGCCCTTTATAATATAGGGGCCAATTATCTATCCCATCCCCCATGCACGGTGGGAAGATAGCAATTATAGAAGAGGGGGGGGGCATAGTTATGAGCTGATGCCATTAAGTATGCGTATTCGCCTTTATCTTCCTCCCCCCTACTATTATAAAGGGCCCCCTACCCCCGCCCCCCTACCCTACCCTATATTTGAAGGGGAAGGGGAAGGGCCTCATCGGCGGCCCTTTTTTATATAACCCCCCGGTGCTTATTCGTTTATTGCTTATTCTAGCAACAACTAGAATAGTAGTTGAAAGGGCTAGCAAGCAACTATGGGTGGGTGGGAAACTATAGTTTCAGGGGGAAACTATAGTTCATTTACTGATGCCATAAAGGAGAAGGCTGATGTACATTAACGGGCTGATTAATAAAGGAGGCTGATGGCAACTTTAGCCCCCCAATGCAGGGCGGGTGGGAGGCCCTTCAAATAGTAGGGCGATTTGGTTGGGTGGGAAACTATAGTTCGGCTGATTAATTCGGTGGGGCAGCAGGGTGGGAAGATAGCCGAACTAGAATTGGGCAGCAGGGTGGCCCCTACAATTCTATGTGGCCCTACTATTCGGCAGGGGGTTCCGGGAGGCCCTTCAAATAGTAGGGAGTTCTCGGGCCCCCTTTCTAATAATAGGGCGGATGATAGGATGGCGATGCAATATCGATTCCTCATGGCCGACTGAATCTACCACCCTGCTGCGCGAGATTCTTTTCGAGTAGGCAACCTGCTTGCTGAACCGCTGCATATTATTCGGATGGGGACTTAGAACTTTGCAACGATATCTGCCGGCTCCGCCGATCGCTCCCTCGCCTCGGTCCCCATCGATTGCCCCTGCTGGTGGTTCCGGATCAACGCATTCGGGGCAATAGGGCGGGCTGTTTCTTCAATCGCTACTGTG
>BSBK01014636.1:0-50000 GCA_027943335.1 Chamaecyparis obtusa | reverse complement strand
AACTGGGAAGAATCGAACCCGGCTAGATAGTAGGGTTCATCGGTAGGGCCCCCGGGGCGCCCTATCCAAACTATCCCCTCTCCTCCTCCCACCCACCCCTGCATGTGAACAGGGGGTGGGGAACCAATCTACAGGGCTATCACCTTCTTTGGCCAGATCTTCCAACCTTTTCACAGTTCCCCCCGGTTCTTCCATCATCCACCCTGGGTTCAATTCATGAATTGAAACCAGGTGAATGAATTGCACAGAGAAGAAGAGCCCCACCGCCCCTACCTCTGCAGGCAGGCCCCCTACGGGGCCGTGGGGGGCTATAGTTTAGCTCCCGGATTCTATAGCTACCATAGAATTGTAGGGGCCCCCCCACCCTGTTCACATGCATGCAGGGCCATCTATTCCCTATGAACCGGCAGTTCATCAGGCAGGCCCCCTGCGTGGCAGCTTTCATATTATTGTATGGCGCCCTATTGATTTCGGTTGGGGGGCAGGGCTCCGCTGATGGATATTTGCCCAATCCGCTTTCGCTCGCCGCTACTAACGGGGTCTCGGTTGATTTCCTTTCCTCTAGCTACTTAGATGTTTCAGTTCGCTAAGTCGCTTCGCCCCCACCCCCCACTATAGAGGTAGGGAGTGGGACACGGTTTCCCGATCGGAGATCCATGGATCACGGACGGTATCTCCCCATGGCCTTTCGCCTTTGGAAGCGTCCTTCCCTCCCAATGCCCGGGCATCCATCCGATGCATTCCGATACAGTAGGCATTGAACCGACTGAACCTACAATGGCCCCTATATTATAAAGGCCTCAGCAAGCACACGGCGAATCTCTCCTCCTGCCATAGAAGCCGTAGGGGCCCAATGGCATGTACTAAACCTGCGCCCGGCCGGGCCCCTCCGGCCCTACTATTCGCCAGGGGCCCCGGCACTATACCGGGAGGGGCGGCCCTGGCGAATAGTAGGGCCCTTATAATAGTAGGGGGACGCTTCTGAGGTTGCACTCGATTCTATACGTAACATGGGTGGGCCCCTACTATTCTATGGCTAGTTTAGTAGGGCCCCTACTATTCTAAAGGCTCAATTCTATACGTAACATGTGCCCTACTATTCTAAGGGGCCCATATAATAAAAGGGCGCCCATAGAATTGTAGGGGGAACAGATGATCTGGCCCCGGGCGGGGGTAGGGGCCTTTAGAATAGTAGGCCCTTACCTTCATGCCCTACTATTCGGCGGGGTGCGGCCCGCCCTTCATGCCCTACTATTCGGCGGGGTGCGGCCCGCCCTTCATGCCCTACTATTCGGCGGGGTGCGGCCCGCCCTTCATTATCATTGGAATGAAGGTAAGGATTAAGGTAAGGGATAAAAAGGTAAGGGCCCTTCATCCTTACCAGGTAAGGGCCCTTCATGGAATGAAGGTAAGGGCCCTTCATGGAATGAAGGTAAGGGCCGCCCGCATTTTATATAGTTGCCTGGCCCCATAGAATAGTAGGGCCCTTTCAATAGTAGGGGGGGCAAACTGACATTTCTTTGAGCCCTACTATTCTTTATTTGCCAAACTTTTGTTAGCCCGGGCCTTACTATCTATAGGCCTCCGGGAGGTAGATTAATAGTGGGTTCTGGGCCCCTATAGATAGTAAGGGGCGTTGTTTGCTTGGGCATGTGCCCTACTATTCCAAGGCGGCCGAATCGATAGTAGGGTATGCGCCTTATTCTATATATCGGGGCTCTCCAATTATAGAAAAAAGGGCAAATAAATTCCCTCTCAAAAGTTTCTAGGGCGGGCTAGGTAAACTAGAATTGTAGGGGAAGGCGGGCCCTTACCCTTACCCTTACCCTTACCCTTACCCTTACCCTTATAATAGGGCGGGGTAGGGGTAGGGGTAGGGGTAGGGGTAGGGGTAGGGGGCCATAGAATGGTTCGGGGGAGGCGGATCGATTCTATACGTAACATGGGTGGCTATAGTGGGCGGGTGGGTGCTCAACCTATAGTGGGCGGGTGGGTGAACTACTATATCTATATAGTTGTGTAGGGTGGCCCAGTCAAGCCGCACTATTGTTGCCCCTACTATTCTAAGGGCCTACCCCTACTATTGCCCTATATATCTATGGGGCTGCCTTTGCACTATAATGGGGAGCCCTACTATTCGGCAAGGGGGCACACCCATGTTACGTATAGAATCTGTTTCAAGCACAATTATAGATAGTGAAGCACGACATTATAGAGTAGGGGCAGAATGAATTGCCCATGAAGAGTTCATGAAGGTACATTTGATCTGGAACTATATAAAAAAGGGCCGGGAGGCAATAAAGACCTACCGTGGGCCAGCCTGAACCCCCAGGTAGTTCATTACCGAGGGAGTAGACGGACAGCCAAACAGCTGTTGTGGGAAGGTGGGTTCTCAGAGAACAATAATACAGTTGAGGCCGGCCCGCCGATGATATAAAGGGGCAACGGGGGCTAGACGGCCAGCATCCATCGGTTAGTCGCCCCTGTCACCTGTTGGTCTTGCCCTTTTTGATATATGCGGGGGCTAGCGGGCCAGCGAAGCAAGCCCAGAGAACAAAAAGGTAGGACAACTTATTGAACAGGCGGAGGGAAAGAACGTTAGTTAGGCAAGCCCAGCCAGATCAATCCAGAAAGTAGGTGGTTGCCCAGAAAGAATATTGCTTGTTCGGCTCGGTGCACCAGAAGGATTAAGTATTGTTCGGAAGGTTACCCGGCTGGTAGTCCTAGAGAAGCTCGTCTTTCTCATGCCCTTAGAATAGTAGGGGCGGGCAAGGATGGAACTCTCCTCCGGCTATAGAGAATTCAAATAGTTCACTCCCGGGAGGCAGGGACCCATACAAGCAGGACAGGAAACAAAGAAAGGATGGCGGAAGGAGCGGGGGCTTTCCGACCTAACTAACTTCTTCACCGGCTCCAGTTTAGTTGGTCGGTGATCCTTTTTTATATAGTTGGGCGACTAGATTAGGTATACAATTAGGAAGGAAGGCCCCTACGGGGACCGAGGGATAGTTCTCAAGCTGGACGTTTTTGATTGGCCGGCTCAACTGTCCTAGCACAAGGATGAAGGAAGAGTTCCGCCCATCTACCTGGCCTAACATTCTTTCTTTCCTGCCGCCCGGGGCCACCCACTTAGTTTCATTAGGCGGATAGTCAAGTTGCCCACTTAGTTTCATTAACCGGAGGTGGGGGGATGGAGCCTAACGAGGAGCTAACCTCAACTCCCATCCAGGGGGTGTAAAGGCACCCACGGTGGGGGATGGGCTAACGACAACCGGAAGGAAGGCAGGACCCCACCCATAGCAATTAACGAGGACCCCCGGCCAGCCCCTCCAGCCTTCCCTAAAATTCTATAGGCACCCGGCCATCCTGAAGTTATCCCCTCACCTATTGTCCGTCCTTTCTATCCTGGGAGTTCACCAAGACATTAGTTTTGATTGGCCAGGCAAGACAGTTGTTAATTGCCCGGTAGTCCTCAGCATCCTCCTTTGTTTCCGGCTCCGCATGCATGGTTCCTTCCGAACAACTCTAATAGAACTCGCCCGGGGCCCTACTATTCTACGGGGCCCTACTATTCGGCTTCAAAGGTTATCACGTAATCAAAGAACGGCCCAACCAATCTATAGGCGAGCGGGCCGGCTGGGGGTTTCGGTTATAGGGAATCAATCGTGCTGGGGTTTCGGTCATATGGAGGGTTGCTTATCTATCGTTCAGCAGGGCAGGGTGATTAGCGGGTGACGGTAATAGGGTTGGCATGCTTAGGTGGGTACGATAGCTTAGAGGTGATTCAGTAAGGCACATGCTGGGTGTATATGGCAAGTAGTAGCTGTGAGCAAGGTTAGGCCACATCTTCCTTAAAGCGATAAGGTAGGATCCAACTATGCCTGGCACACTAATGGTTGGGTTCGTCTTTGGGGGGCACACATCTTTGAGTCAAGAATGTATATTTACGCGAGGTTCTAGATGTCTGAAGGTGGGTTACTCTTCTCCTTATCTCTCTCTTTTGATTATTTCGTATTTGGTGTATCGTAAGGCGATTATTCCATCCAGATATTCATATTCTATTCGCCACCCCGCCCCGCTCCTGCGACGAATGAAATGGAGGAGGGGAAGGAGCTTAACTAAAGAAGAAGACCCCGGGCTCCGGGATCGAGCATAAATACATATATAGTATAGATCTGATTGCTTGCACCGGACTTTGTTTTTGGCAACAAGGAAGGATTACTCACCTGACTTAGGAGGGTGAGGAAGGATAGGGATCGCAGCGAATGTGAGAGATCATCTCTATCTAGAATCAAGTGACCCGTAAAGCGATTCCGGCAAATTGAGAAATCATAAATAGCCAGTATCTCTCTATCATTTCGGTAACGAGAGAGATAATAAAGCCAAGGAGATAAGTACATAACTCTTTGCCGTAGGGCATTTCATCTATATACATAAAATATGTATCCCCCTTTTGATATAGTTGGGCCAAAACAACATTCTAGACACACGACCATGACAAATTTGTGGTCATCATTGACCGGGAAGACCCTACAGGATAATACCCTATAAGACCAGCCCCTATAGTTGTTGAACCCCTCCCACTAGAATAGTGGTATTAGAACTCCCCGCTATGGGTGCCTATAGAATGGTAGGGCACTCCTATGATGGCCCTTTTTTATATAGTTCCCACCCCCCGCCATAGAATTGTAGGGCAGAAGAATCCACCCCGGATGGACCTAGGAAGACATGGAAATTTCGTTGTTGGACCACAAAAGGCTAATGCTACATATGTTCCTAAGCTATTAGAATATAAGGGTGCCTGTTCAGGTGGTTCCTGCCTCCCGGCATTCTGGTAGTAAATAAGGTTGCCCCAGGTTGTCCCCATCACTGTGGTATTTCCTATTACAGCAGTGGTCACCGTCCATCAACAGAATCGATTGAACCAACTGACTCCACATCTGCGGAGTCTACTAGTTCCGGACCTGGAGCTGCCCTACAATAATATAGAAGGGGGGCCGGGCCCCTACTATTGAAAAGGGGAAAGGGCCCTTTTTTATATAGTGCAATAAGGGGGGGTGGGAGGGAATCATAGGGTTCCCTGCTGGCTCGAGGGAAGAGGGCTGCGCGATCGAAATGAAGATCGGATGGAGGGGAAGCCCTATAAATTCTATGGGCGGCTGGTGGGGCGATAAAGGAGTAAGTAACGAGCGGATGATCCATCCATTCCAAGGATAGGGCTTGGTGGAGAACTATACCCCCCACCCTGGGCACCTTCTATTCCCACCCTGCATACCCGGCCCCTTCTATCTCCCCCCACCCACCCCCCTACCATTCTATAGGCTAGCAAGCTGCTCGAATTATATCAAAAAAGGGCCCTACCCTTAGAATAGTAGGGCTATGGCTATGGAGCCCCTACTATTCTATGGTGGAGGATATAGTAGGGGCGGGGGGAGGGACTCGATAGTTCGGCGGCGGTTGATTCTTCCGATCCATGTGATTCAGCTCTCGATCCTGATCCCGTTCAGATTTGACGTTGATGCTGTTGATCGAGTAGTCGATTCGGTAGAGCAGGTTATGCAGTGAGAAAGGGTGGAGCAGGGGCCTGCAGGAGCAGGACCAGCCCCGGCTATTATAAAGGGCTGTGCCCCTACGGCTCGGCACATTAAGTGAAATAAGGGGGAGATGCCTTAATTAATCAGCTCGCTAGTATAAGGTGGGTGGCCCCCCTCGATTCTAGCCCTTATTATAGCCCCCTACTATTCTAAAGGGCTAGCAGGTTAATGAATGAACGCATCCTTAGAAAACTATAGAAACTATAGAATCTCCCTCCCCGTTGTTGTTACTCTAGCAGGCGAGGGCACTGATTAATGGCAGAATTCTAGTCGGTAGATGCCAACTATAGCTCCCGGGTTGGGGGGGATCTGTAGTTGATCTTAGTTCCGGGGATAGTTGAGGTAGATTAGTAGTGGGCCCCTACTTTCGCTTGACTAGGGGAGGTAGATTAGTAGTGGGGATTCTAGTTAGCGCGCCCCGCCCCGGCTTAAGTTTCTCCATTTATGAATTTATTCGCTCTATCGAGGGCTCACTGGAGCGGGTGGGAGGAATATGGAAGTGGGATAGGTCTCTGCCATCTATAGCCGTACTAGAATTTCCCATGAACACTTAATGGCATCAGTTCATTAATCCGCCCCCCCACCCCCATCATAGTTTTTATTGTAGGGCCTCAGTGAATAACTATATCCCTGCTAGCCCTTTAGAATAGTAGGGGCGGCGAATAAGCTAGATAGTTCTAAAATCGAGCTAGAATAAGCTAGAATAGGGGGGGCCGGGCGGGTGCTTCTCCTGCTTATGGGTTAGTAGGTGCTGCTAGGTCACTATGTGCTTCTCGGTCAACTGCCGTAGCCTCTACTTACGCATGATGCTACCCATGCTACGGTCCTCGGGAGACATGGCCACAACCGACGTTAGTCATAGGGATGTGACCTGTGGCTGGATCGTATCCCCCCTCTGGCACTTCAATCGGTTGTTTCAAATGAGTCCCTCTATTTACGTTCGTTTATTCTCTTCTGTTTTCAACGGAAAACGATTGGTGTCTAATAAAGGGGTGGGAGGCAATATAACCCCCCACCCCCCCCTCTATATTAATTCCCCACACACAGTTGTGTTTCTCGAAGTGAGACCCGAGCGCGGCTAAGTGTGACCTCCATCCTATGCCTGCCATATATAGAATGCTTTCTTGCTGGGTTCATCCCTTTCCTACTAGCTGCTGCTTTCCGGCGTCATGTGAGCTACTCGATTGAAAAGGAGTCCTCCTACTATGCGTATATAGCGCTGGGCTTAATGGATCTCTATGGCCTCGGTAACAGGAGCAAGGCGTACGCTATTAGGATGTTTTGCTAAAGAAGTGTCACTTCGTTCTGCCCCTACTATTTTAAGGGCCGGTGATTACCTGGACTAGGCGACTGATCTTTGAACCATTCGCCTAACATTGATTGGTTATTGAACTGATACTGGCGTAACCAAGGCAACTAACATCACAAGTGGGTTGCGCATTCAAGGAGGGCCTCTATTTGCCAGCTTACCTAGCGCCCTTAGAATAGTAGGGCCCCCTTGCCGAATAGTAGGGCCCTTGCCGAATAGTAGGGCCCCTTAGAATAGTAGGGGGCGAGAAGAGTAGAAGAAAATATCCGGCTAGATAATTCATACAACAAGGAACCCCCCCTTTAGCCCTACTATCTAAAGGGGGGGCCTGTTGTTTCAGTTGGACGGGGATGTATTCTTCCTGCATATGAGAAGGGGCCTACTATTCTAAGGGCCCGGGCGAAAGGTTCAAGAAAAAGGAAAATAGCCATGTGCCAGGGTTCACAGCAGTGCTACGCCTAATCAGATAGATAGGAAGTTTTGCAGGAATGCAGGACTAGTGCATGCAGAGGAAGGCCATATCAATTTATTCCCCTACCGCCAGGGCCCTACTATTATAAGGGCGGCGCCTACAGCAAGCAGAATAATCCCTATGAACGGCCGCCCCGTAGGGGCGTTAGTCCCCTGCCCTATCTGAAGAACTCTACGAGTCACCCACTCACTCCTGTTGTTTGTCGACACTCTCCCGTTCCCTAGAGTTTAGTAGGGCAGCACTGCTGGAACAACAACTATGGAAAGGGGGGGCCGATCAAATTCCAATTCGCTAAACTAAAGTAGGGAGGGAAGGGACTGCCCCTACTATTATAAAGGGCTGGAGTTGCCCTAAAATGAAGGAAGGGCAGCGCCAGCCATTAGTCATTACTTGCTTTTGTGCCCCCTTTTCTACATAATCTGGGTCACACCAGCCCCATTAGAATAGTAGGGGCCGGCAATATTTCGTTAGATCAGAAATTGTGGCCCTTCGCTACCCCTACAGAAATTCCTTTTCTCAGTGTGGGTATGCCACTAATTGGTCCTTACCTTCATTCCATTAAGGCCTTACCTTCATTTCATTAAGGCCTTACCTTCATGCCCTACTATCTATAAGGCAGGTAAGGGAGCCTATAGAATGGTAGGGGGTAAGGGATAAAAAGGTAAGGGCTAACAAATGGCTATTATTGCATCAATCAGGCACCTCGTTTAGTAGCTATGGAGAGGAAGAAGAGAGATAGGAATACAGGGGAGTACGAACATTCAAAACATTGGTTTCGAACGTTTCTTTCGGCCCCGATGTAGAGTAGGGCATCGGCACGGTTGACCAGAAAGAATCTTTAGATCAAAGATAGCTGGGCCCGAAGAAATAATAAGGCCAGCCCTATGATCTAGACTCTATAATTGGCCCGGAACCCCCTTGCCGAATAGTAGGGCCCGATGATTCTATACGTAACATGCCAACTATCATCCGGTATAGAAAAAAAGAATCTGCCCCTACTATTCTATGGCGAACAAGCTGGTAGATGCCGTTGCCTATAGAGAGTAGGGCATCTCGGCCCTTTTTTTCTATACCGGATGGCACCTCCAGGGAGTTCTAGCCCTAAACCCTAGAACTGATCACCATGTCTGCATCCTCCTCTTCAGGATGTCTAGCTCCGGAAGGACCATCCCAACTACCATAGCCCTACGGGCCGGAAGGATTGAACGGCCCTCTGCATGCATATCTATAAACTATATTAGCAGCCGGGGCGGAAGGATCGAGAACTGGGATAAGGCCTTCCGGATGCATGCAAAGGGCCGGGGGTGAGGAGGATGGCCGATCGAGCGAGATGATGCCATGCCCTGGCGAATAGTAGGGGCCCAACTATTATTAACCCGCTGCTGGACCTAACTACTTTAGCCCCCTACAATTCTATGGGTGCGTGCAAACTGCTGCGGATAGCCCAATATAGTAAAGGGCCGGGCCCCTACAATTCTATGGGCCCCCTACCAATAGAATAGCCCGACCGAGAACAACTATGATGGGGCAGAGGTGATTATCGTTAAGGCATGTTACGTATATAATTGAGCTTTTAGAATAGTAGGGGCCCTAACCTTTAGAATAGTAGGGGCATCTGCATCGCCCTATAGTTTTGATAGGGATCATTCGTCTGGTTCATATGACTGGCCATTATTCTAAAGGGCGACCCCCATAGGCCCCAATATAGTAAAGGGGGGGGGCCCTGGAACATTCTAGGGAGCTTTGCATCTCTCCATTTTGAGAAAGTCTGGTTCATATGACTGCTTCAGTGACTGACCCATTCACCAGCAGGGCCCTTTATAATAGTAGGGGCCTACCCCGCGATTATTCATGTTACGTATAGAATATGGGAAGCAAGATAGGGCATAGAAACTATAGGCCTACCCCCTACCCCCTACTATTGAAGGGGAAGGGCCCCACCCAATAATCGTGTTGGGGGATTGATTATTGGGCATGTTACGCATAGAAGGCCGTGCGTGCATGCAGAAGGCCCCCCGGCCTGCCTGCCTGCAAGGGTAGGGGTAGGGGCCCTCTGCATTCAAAAGAATCTTAAAGGGGAAATAATCAAGGCCCCGCCCCTCAAATAGATTATTCTCATGCTGTTCCATCCTGGGGGTACTCCTTCTCGTGCTGGGTTTCCTACCGCCCTACGGAGGTTGAGTTCTGAACTGTAGACTAACCTTAACTTCAAAAAAGATTGACCGATAGGGCTGGATAAACCGATGCATGCATGCAGAGGGCTGGCTAAACAATCTCGCCCGTAGGGGCCCCGCCAACAATAGTGCGGCGAGGGCCACCCCAACCCCATAGAATTGATAGGGGGGCCTCCTACTTTTGTTAACTCCTCCCAACTCCAAACTAGATAGTAGTTAACTACCGGGAGGGCCAGCCAACAGCCCTACTATCTATAAGGCAATGGTTTATCGATTCTCTACTATCCGAATTCTCATAGCCTAACTATCCGACTCCGTGTAAATGGATGGCGGGGGTTTTTACAGGTAATGACCCCCGGGTGGTAACGATGGATGGATAAAAAGGATCTCACTCCATAAACAAAGATGGATTTTTTTCACAGAAAGCGACTGGACAGAAATAAAGTTTGGATGGCCAGCCCTACGGGGCCAACCCTGACTATCCATGAGGTTACGGCCTATAGAATAGTAGGGGCCTCCCTGCCTATCTTTCCGGGCGAGAACGATAGTTGGAGATGTCCCTTTCTCGCTTCCGAACTGGCTGTTAAAGCCCTATTATTCTTAGGCCGGTTGAACGAACTAATAACCTTCCCATCCTTGCAGGACCTTCCTTACTTCCTTTAGCTCCTACCGGGGGTCCACCCTGTTACACCCCCGATTCCAACGCTCCTCCCGGCCATCCAAACTTTGTTTCCTGTCCAATGATAGCATGTAGTTTATTTCTGTATTGAATGAAACTCCCTGGGGGGACCGGATGGTAACACTTTCATAGAGAGCTCTCTATCCATCCTTCCAACCGGGGGTGTGGCCGGCCAGTTAGACATCCCCAGCCCCCGGGCGGGGGTAGGGCCCCTTAGAATAGTAGGGCGAGCGAGTTCCCTAAAATTCTATGGGCCTGCAACCGGCTAGCTGCTATTATAGTTGTCCTAAAATTCTATGGGCCTGCAACCGGTGCACCAATAACTTCCAGCTGGACTCCTTAACTCCCTCCAGGAAAGGAAGAGAAAGAAGGAGCCCAGCCAACTATATAAAATGCGGGCCCCAGGCAAGCCCCTTAGAATAGTAGGGCAGCTGGACCATCCGAGCTACCTAACATCCTTCCGACCGTGGGTGCCATCGGGCCCTACTATTCTAAGGGGGCAAGAAAGCGGGTGTTAACTCATTTCTAATCGGTAGCTCAACAAAGCAGGGAGTGTTATAGCTCCTCGTTAATTCGGGTCCCTGCCTCCCAACCCCACTGATAATACAATAATAGCTAGTCTTGCCTCCAGCTAGTCGATACAGCATTGGATGCAGCTCCAGAAGCAGATGGACTTCACAGAGCAACTACCTTCCATCCAGAGAGAGTAGTTCTATCCGGTGCCTACCCCTACTATTGAAAGGGCCCTATCCTCTATAGCGGCTGGTTTACTATATTAGGACTACCCGAAGAAAGGAAGCTGGACCGGACCTAACTAACAAGTAGTTTCTAAATGGCTAGAACCCCAGGGCAACTCTAGTGCTCCTGGCCATCTGGGGGCTAGTGAGGGTTATGTTCAATGTGCCGCTTTCACAACTAGAATAAGGAGGGCAACCGGAAGGCCTAACTGACCATCCTTACCCTCCCTTAACGAGGAGCTACCCGCCGGAGCCCCTACTATTCTATGGGCAGGGACCCATACAATTGGGCTCTGGTCCTGCTGAGATAGGCGATTCTCAATTCAACTAGAAAGAAGAAGGGCGGATGCATACTATGGCTTTCCGGTTGAATGCCCTTCCTATATTTGAGTGGTTCGCTAGCCCTTTAGAATAGTAGGGGGCGCCCTCCTATTATTCCATTCCGATCAAGACGCCCGCCCCTTTTTTATATAGTTGAGCCCAACAACTCTATTTTGGAAGGGCAGAATAGGAATAAATAGTCTATAATATTAGATGCCCCTATATTGAAAGGGCACTGAGGAACAGGTCGTTTAGTTGAGCGGGACTAGCACACATCAGGGATCCACCCCCTCCGTCCAGGGCCTTATAATAGTAGGGCCCAACTATAGGGAAGGAACTACCCGAACTAATATCATGCAACCGCAGCAACCCCTATATATCTTTAGGGCGGGTCATAATCTATATATGGTTAGGGTTGGGTCGAGTGCCCGAACTATTCTATACATCTGCGCCCCGCCGGGTGGTTCATCGGGAATCATAGTTCCCCAGGGATATGCCCTCGCGCCGACCATCTATAGTTCTTTCTCTCGGGAGCTCGGCCTGCATTGGGGGCCCCTCGCGCCGACAGTTATAGCAGTTATAGCTCTGCCCGGGAGGCCGAGGGCAATGAAGCCCTTTATAATATAGGGGCCCTTGTCCCTCGATTTCTCGTCCCCCCTATCTATATCTGGGGCCTCTCCCGTTGGCCACTCGACCATATATATATATATA
The DNA here is from genome assembly GCA_027943335.1 of Chamaecyparis obtusa. Classification (NCBI taxonomy): domain Eukaryota; kingdom Viridiplantae; phylum Streptophyta; class Pinopsida; order Cupressales; family Cupressaceae; genus Chamaecyparis; species Chamaecyparis obtusa. The sequence continues at coordinate 38,003 of BSBK01014636.1, read as the reverse complement.
TATCTAATATTCACCGATCAAGCGGTGATGGCTGATGGCCTATGTATGCTATGCTCGGGAGACCGAGGGCGCGGGGAACCCGGCTGATTCGCTGGGGTTCCAGAAGCGCCAACCCCTGGAAGAGTTATGGCTAGAACCCCAGGATATAGTTGATTCAAGGTCGAGTGCTCTTCTGTCCCTATTTTCTTCCCTGTTATTAACAGGTAAGGCGGTCAGGTGGCCCTACTATTTGAAAGGGCTCGACCTATTACTTATCAGCCGTGACCTCCTCATGTCATTGATAAAGGACGAGAGGAGCAGTGGTACCCAAGCCCGAACAACACCCGGGCATTCATGATGGCGTGATCAGCATGAAGGACGGACGGGACTTCATGATGGGCCGAATCGGGAGAAGCGTTCCAGTCAAGCTTTTCTATGCTGCTTTTGTGATTGCCCGGGAAGCGCTCGGGGATTCCGATAAAGCGTCATTTCGCCCGGCCTGTTTGATCACTTTTCAATCGAGTACTCCTAACAGCCCTATATTATAAAGGGCACTCCTCACTTCGATCAAGCCAAGCGTCGCCGAGTAACTCCACTACCCCTCCTTAACTGGCTTAACTCCCTCCCGGCTTAACAGAAACCCTTACTGCTTTACTGCTAGAGGGGGCGGGGGCCCTATCTATAGGGCTAGGACGTACTAAAAGGAGAAAGATAAGGCTCCCACCCAAAATAGAAGGAGCACTCCGCTAGACGCTACGGAGATAACCAACCCACGGCGTACCGGTTGTCCAATCGGCCGAGTCCCCCGACCGCCTCCGCCTCTCAAGATAGGGGCGGGGGCCCTACTATCTATAGGGCGCCAATATAGAGGTAGGGGCGGGGTTCACCGAGCGCAGAAATGACCTTAAGTCGGGCCTTAAAATAGTAGGGGCCCGGGCTGGTAATATAGTTCGAGTAGGTGGAGAGTGGGATGGCTATTCTCTTAGATTGCCGGCCCTTTAAATAATAGGGGCGATTCACTTACCCTGCTGCCCTACTATTATATGCGGCCAGATTTGTACAGAACGACCAATATGCCGGTGGTTCTCACCACAACGACAGAGTTTGGAATGTTCTCCAGGAACTACAATTCTAGTTATAGTTCTAGAATAGCCTATGGCAGATTCTAGACCTAACATGCGCCCCTCTTTTCTCATTATTCGAAAACGCAACCGGGGGGCGAAGATTCTATACGGAACATGGGTGGGAGAAGAATAGAATAGTAGGGCGGGGCCCCGGCCCCTTTCTAATATAGGCTGGGTAGGGCCCCCTACTATTATAAAGGCTCGATTCTAGACGTCCCTTATAGATAGTAGGGGCCCGGTTGCTAATATAGTTCTAATCTACCTCACCTATAATTAGATATAGTTGCCCCTGGCGAATAGTAGGGGCCATAGAATAGTAGGGCATTCCTACCCGAATCAATAATGCCTCATTCTCCATCCAACTCTGCACGCACCCACACGAGATCTTACTTGCATTGCATCACTCGCCACACAGAAGCTATCCCTGCATCTGCATGCACCGGGTACACGGATATCAATGACCAACGATCCCAACTACCATAGAATAGGCCTGCAGGGGCCCACCCACCCATGTTACGTATAGAATCGCCTAGCCGAATGGTAGGGAGCACCCACCCTCCGGAACGATCTGCATAGATCCGATTTCCATTAGCCCTACTATTATAAAGGGCGCTATCTCGGTTTATTTATTATTCTAGCAGGCCCCCCTACCATAAAATTTGAGGGGCTATGGTTCTAAAGGTGGCATTATAGCGAAGAATAGAACTGAGATTCGATCGAATAGAACACTCCTCTCATTTCACTACTATCTCCTCCCGACTGCCAAGGCGGATGCACTCAACTTCGAAGTGTAGGGCCAGGCGGAGGTGTCCATACAATAGTAGTAGTTCCGGAGGGGGGATGGGGAGGAGGGAGAACGGGAGAAGGGAGACAAGAGATGGAGAGGGGGAAGAAAAGAACAACCCCTGATAGTCGGAGTTTCATATAGCCTTAAAAACCCGGCCGGCCCGCCAGAACCATTGGATTGCACCTGCCTCCCTGTACACAACCCGGAAAACTACTGCAGTAACTGCAACCCCAGGCTTCACTGTGTCCGATAAAACCAACCATGAATTGAATGCGCTATCTGCTGCCTGCAGATATAGTCCTCTGGCTGCGGACTCTCGACGAAATAATCAGGACCATACTTAATATCGGCAATAGTAGTTGGTTTGCCTTAGGAAGCCTTTGGTTTCACTCATCGAAGGCGCCCGGCGGGAGCGGAAAGGTAGAACCTTGTTAGTTCCTGATTCTTCGTCGAAAGGCCCATACTTAATATCGGACTTAGCGCAGCCCCTTTTATATAGTGGGGAAGCCGCCCACCTCGGTTCAGTCCTCCAGTTAGTGGATATGCGTTCCCAGTGTATTGCTGTTAGGTCAAAGCACATCATAAAGAGATCTATGCCCCGTTCCAAAGAGTGAGATGGCCTATAGATAGTAGGGGCCCTAGCAATCAATTCGATCATCAATCAAAGCATAAGGTACCCCGCTATGCCCGATGTACTCTTTATTTCACACTCGAACTATGATCTTGCCCTACTATTCTAAGGGCGCTTGCGTACGCATGAGATACCTAATAGTATAACCCACAATGCGTTACTAGCCCCATATATAGAAAATCAAAATTAGGAGACAAGAAGAAGCTGCTACCGTACTAGGGATCCAAGGAGCAGAGATGAGGGCAGGAGCAGGAGAGAAAGAAGCTAGAGATCCCCTACAGGGTGAAAAGAAAGCGGAGGCCCCTACTATTCTAAGGCAGCAGGAAAGGAGGTTACACCCCTATAGATAGTAAGGGCATTTGACCTAATGAACCTAAGCAAAATCAGAATTGGAACCCAGAAGCACCAGCCCAATTGATTCAGTTTCAGTTGAAGCAGCGGCGAAGGCAAAGGTAGCACTAGGTTCAGCACCAGAGAAACCCGCTCAGGCATAGGCAAGGGCGTAGGTGGCACCAATTGTGAGCCCCTACTCTAAATAAGGCCTATCCAGATGCATATATTGAAGTAGTCGCATCGGGCAAGTTCTAATAGAAATAAGTAGAGCTAGATCCATTTATTGATGCAAGCGAGCTAGACCAATGGACCAGATTGAAACACTTGCGGGAGATGCGCATTGGATCGATCCATTCATTAGGAGTTCATACCTTAGAATGACGCTGACAGCTTAGCAGAGTTACGGCCCATCGCCCCAATGCTTATTCGCCACTACCTAGCCTTTGACCGGATCTAGAACCTATAATGACAAAGGCAAAGGCAGCTATGCCCCCCCCCTCTATAGAATTGAGGTTTCCCCCACTATATAAAAAAGGGCCCCCTTGCCGAACCGAATAGTAGGGGCCCTTTCCCCTTTCTAATATAGGGGTAGGGTAGGGTAGGGTTCTAGTAGAACTTTCACGATCAGTAGTCGCTCTATATAAATGGAAGGCCCCCCCTATTTTATAAAGGGTTCTATGGGCCCTACTATTCGTTGGGCTCCCGCAGATGCATATCCATAGCTAGCATAGCCAACTAGGGAAAAGTGTATCCCCCAAAAAAAGTAGTCAAGGCCTGCCCTCTAGAAAAAATTTGGGGGGTAGAGGTGGCAGCATAAGAGCAAGCGGCCCTATATTATATCGGCCCCTTTCCGGGGGGCAACAAAGGTAGTTTTAGTTCCACCTATTGCATGCAGCCGCGCAGCCCCCTACTATTATAAAGGGCATTGTTAATTAGATATCGCTCAGGGCCCTTTATAATATAGGGGCCATCGGTACTATTTACTCCCGATTTTATTCATATAAAGGGAGTTGCGGGGTTGACCTCCCTACTATTCTAAAGGGCTCAGTTGAAGAACTAATTGATTAGTCACCAGGCAGCCGGGCCAGAGTCACTTCTTTTTTCCTCTCCCTTCGCCCCGGGCGGCCTTACGGCACCTTTTCTTAGAGGGGCCCCTTCTACGCCCCCTAATAAACAGTTAACGTCGTACCTCTCCCATAACGGTCTCGTCACTTAACCTTCCTCGCCCTCCCACAGCCCCTACGGGCAAAACCCCCAAAAAGCGTTCAAACCCCGCCCCGTGCTGCTGGTCATTCTTTAGACTTTCTAGATGTAATTACGCTTTAGCAAAGAAAGAAGGCCTTTTAGATCAGTGGGGCCATCTTTGCTTACTTAAACCATGCGCGACGACTTATTATAGGATAGGCTCCAACCCCGTCAAAATTGCCCGAGGGGATCACTTCGTCGTTTCGATCGTTCCCTACTATTCTATGGCTCACTCTATCCTATAAGATGGATATGAAGTTTGCTTAGAATTGACCAAAATTGCCCTACTATTATAAAGGGGAGGGGCTCGCCTATCTATATATGGGGGCATCGGTGCCCTCTAGAAACAATTTGGGGAGAGTTGAATTCAAGTTCCCCACGACAATTTATAGCGCTTAGTGATCTACGTGCAAGTGATCGTACGGTGTATCGTATTATGAGAGCAAGCGCGTCTCTCTCCTCTGATCGGTAGGTGCATCAGAAATGAAGGATGGTCCCTTAGGTTTCCCCTACTATTATAAAGGGCAGGGATGAACCAGTGGAGATTATCTGGTAGGAGATCTTTTATCTCCGCCTCCCCCCTATAGAGTAAAGGGCACGACGACCTTACGCTATCGCTGCCCTATTCTAACATTGGCCAAACGCCTTTATAATAGTAGGGGGCCTTAGAATAGTAGGGCTGCTGGGGCCCTACTATTATAAAGGGGCAGATTCATAGCGAGCAGTGAAATATCGATTTGGGGTGGCTGTACATTTGTTTTCTCGACCACGGTGGTTAGGGTACTACAGCAAGACGTTCAAACACCCGATCCCGTCCTGACCTCGATCTGTGAAATCGTCTTGTGCCATATGCACTTAGGTAGCTCGGGAGACATGGTCAAAGCCCGCCTTTTTTTCTATAATTCGGTCAATGGTAGCTAGCCGGTAGCAACAGAGCAGTTTGATTGATCGATGCTGTTTCTATTGGACCCGTACCTGTTGATTGAACCTGGGATTGATTGCGCATATCGATTTGCCTACTATTCTAATGGGCGGCCTATCAATATTGAACAACAGACACAGTTCTTTATCTTGCCCTGTATCTCTTGCTTACCTTGGAATCCGATCTTAAACCATAACAATAGGCTTTGGATCTCGATATCGATCTATACTCATGAAACTAAACCCATGAAAAAGAGTAAGTGATCCACCGCCATAGAATAGTAGGGCCTCCACGAGAAAGCATGGCTCCCGGCCGGACCCGAACTATCGCTACATAGTCACCATCTTAGTCAGTCCATCATTACGTCATTCTCCCTATCATAAATCATCAAGTGAAGCCCCTCAAATTATATGGCTAGCACCCTTTATAATAGTAGGGCGCTACAGGAACTAACTTAATAGATTGATCCGGTAGCTATCCCGGCCAGATACCTAAAATGAGGAGCCCTTTATAATATAGGGCAGCCGCCCATAGAATTGTAGGGCTGAATGAACCCCTTAGAATAGTAGGGCGAAAAATGACTAACTACTGAATATCCTATCGGGAGCGAGATGCTATTATTCGCCAGGTAGTTAACAGTGTGGCCCTACTATTCTAAAGGGCCAGTTTCGACCCTACTATTTAGTTGGGGACCGGCCTATAGTGTCTTGCCTCAGATTCTATACGCCTGGCCCGCCCGGCGGGGGGCGCCCTACAATTCTATGGGCAACTATCTCCTCCCACCCACCCCCCTTTATAATAGCCGGGGGCATGTTACGTATAGAATCTGGCAATAATAGAATAGTAGGGCCTAAAGGTGTTAACTAATTGGCGGAGCCCCATAGAATAGTAGGGGACTAACCTGGCGAATAGTAGGGGCTCAAGTGTGTGGGGGGTTTCTTTAGGCAGATTCTATACGTAACATGCCCCCTAAGGGAATGGCATAAACCTGCCCATTCAGGCCCGCATTTTATATAGTGGGCCCGCCCGGTTATCGCTTACCTGAATGAAATGTGCGGCGCTTACCCCCTACCATTCTATAGGCTCCCTTACCTGCCTTATAGATAGTAGGGCATGAAGGTAAGTTTTATCCGGTCATTCCTGACCTGCCCTACTATTCGCCCTATATTCGGCAAGGGGGGGCCAGGCGGCGGGCCGCCCCCGCCGCCGCCTATATAAAAAGGGCCCCCAGGGCTATGGCCCCCAGGGCGGGCATTCCCTAAGGGCTGGCCTATAGAAACTACAGGGCGTTTCTATAGGGCCTTCATTCCATTCGCCCTTCATTCCATTCGCCCTTCATTCCATTCAGGTAAGGGCTAACCTGGCGAATAGGGCGGGGCCATTTCTCACCCTGCTGCCATAATGGCAGTGTGCATGAGGAAGACCCTTTTGTCCTCCACCATAGAATAGTAGGGGCCCACCCCTGCATGCAGGGACCCTACCCTACCTATAGAGTACTAGTAATCATTTCATCTGGGTAATCATTTGGTCGCGGGGCCCCCTTTATAATATAGGGTATAAAAAAGGGCGGATAACGAATAGCGAGTAACGAATGAATAATAGGTACCCCCCAATGCAGAGTGAGGCAGAGTTCGTGAGCCGTGTAATAGGCGACCATCTCGCGCGGTTCGGAGGGCACTTGAGCCGCAGCGTGTTGACCCCCTATCCAATTCCCGGGCCAATCCCCCTTCCGTACCACCCAAAAATGAGATTCTCGCCGAATCTGAGTTTGCTGCTCCAACCATTACCGAACTAATACCCATTCCGTTTAGTACTTTAGGTGCTTTCGTGGCGTATCATGTCAATCTCGTAGCGGATCGATTCCAACGAGCCTTTCAAACTAGTACTTCCGGTAATCGACTCTATTGCTCTTTAAATAAACGCTGGTTCCCCGATCAAGTCTTTAATGACTTCATAGTCAGATCGTTCCCGCGTTTCGGATACGAAGTCTCATTCGAAGCCTCAGACAAAGGTGCTATTGAGATATTGGGCCCTTATGGCATTTCGTACACATTCCGGCAATTGGCCAAGCGAATGAGTCAACTTCAAAGTGGATTCGTCGTGCGAGGAGTGCGTTACAACCCGTGGCCGCCTGCCCCCTATTGAGCCCTACCCTTTATCGAGGTAGGGCTTGGCGGGGGGGTGGCTCCTCCGTTGTGGGTAAACGGTAAACCCGACTCTACGAACCTTCGGCCGGCGGTAGTGGGGGCGTTAAGACCGGAGCTTTCTAGTAGTGCCAGCATGCAAGCAGGAATGCAAGTGAATGAATCCCCCTCTTTCCACGAGGCCCTCACCGCCTTTATCGGAGGACTCCGTGTGTGGGGTTGGAACTATAGTTTCCCTCCTACCCATGGTCCAGGGGTGGGATAACTTTAGCTCCCCACAATTAATCTACCTCTGCCCTTTATAATAGTAGGGGCCCACACACGGGCTATTCCACCCTGCATAGCCGGGTTGGGTGGGGATTCTAGTTGGCTCCAGGGTGGCCCCTATTATTATTCTATTATTCTCGTAAGGTGAGTGTTTTCCTTAAAGAGCGGCTATCTAGCGGGAGTCGCTGCGGTAGTATGCCAGTCCCTATGGACGAGGGGACAGTCATCGCGGGCGCAGGCAGCCCTCTACCATCCCATTGCATTCTATTCCCTATTCCATGCCGGTGAAGCGGGTGATGCCCAACTATAGATACAGGGCCCTATCCTCTATAGTGGGGGGTGGGGCCGGTTGGATTACAAGACCGCCAATAATAATTCCCACCCTCCCAATAGAACCCCCCACCCCGCCGATGATATAAAGGGAACCCCCCACAATTAATCTACCTCTGCCCGCCTTTTATTATATTATTCCCTTCCGCCGATGATATATGCGGGCCCTTCCCCTTCCCCTTCAAATATAGGGTAGGGTAGGGGGGCGGGGTAGGGGCCATAGCAGCCCTCTGCATGCACCGGCAACATACCCTCCCGAATAATAGAATAATAGGCAAATAGTAGGGGCCATAGCAGCCCTCTGCATGCACCGGCCCCCCCCCTGTGCATGCACAGGGAGGGTTATTATAGAAGCCGGTGCATGCAGAGGGTTCTTATCTATTGCCGGTTCAGAGGGTTCAATGGATTCCCCCGGCCGGGCCGGTTCAGAGGGTTCTTATCTATTGCCGGTGCATGCAGAGGGCTCCTATGGCCCCGGCCGGGCCGGTTCAGAGGGTTATAATCATTGCCCACACACGAATAGTAATCTACCTCTGCATGCCCCGTAGGGCCGGCAATATAATAGAAGCCCTCCCTTACCTTCATTTCATGAAGGTAAGCGCCCTACTATTATAAAGGGCTGTGCATGCACAGGCCCCGGGCTCCTATTATATTGCCTGTGAATGCACAGGGAGGGTTATATATCATTGCCCATAGTAGGGCCCGTGCATGCAGGTGAACAGGCTTCAAATAGTAGGGGGAGGAGGGCGGGGCGGGAGCCCTTTACTATATTGGGGCGGCTGGGGCGTGTGTGGGGAATTAATATAGAGGGGGGGGCATAGCATGGCAGCCCCTACTATTCTATGGCATCGGAGGACAATAAAGAAGGCCCTGCCGGTGTGCTTGCTGGGGCATCGTCATCATTCCATTCTATATCTCGCTTGGATCTTTCTTTTCGCCCTACTATTCGGCAAGGGGCCATAGTCCAGGGAGCGTAATTGCCAGAGCACGGGGGATATAATGGATAGTAATGATTTCGGCAGGAGCAGCCGGACTGCCCCTATATTATAAAGGGCAAGCAGCCTTTCCGAGCGAGCCTCTGGGATCTCCTGTAAACCTCCCCATGATGTGGCAGAGGGGGGATATTGGGGGAAGCAGTGAGTGGAGATTCCCCTGCGGAGAGCCGGATGAGGGGGGACCTTCACGTCCGGTCCGGAGGGCGGGGATATCCCGACCCTACTATCACTATGCCTTTGCAATGCCACTCGGTTTAACTCTCCCTGCGACTTTTTTCCGTATGTGGGATCTTCTATCCCCTTGGGTAGATAATCGATCGTCTTTCATTTCGGTAGTGAGTAGTTTCTCCCCATAGGAACCGGGTAGAGTATATAAAGCGGGCCGCTGCCCCTATTCTGAAGTAGTTTGGTTCGTGCTCCTTCCTCTCCCTGATCTTCTCCGGCCAACTATATAAAAAAGGGGGGGACTAAGGGTCATAACTAAACTATAGTTCGCCCATTCAGCTAAGGGCCCATTGACTGGTCAGGCCGACGAAACCTGACAAAAGCAACAATATACATACCCCCCCCCCTCTATATAATTGAGGGTATGTATGTATATTTAGGTGCAGAGGGCTTATATTCTATTCCCACACACACCCCCCACCCAACTAGCCTATAGAATGGTAGGGCCTACGCCCACCCGGGCCCAATTTGAGTGCGTTCCGGGGGCCCCTACTATTCTAAGGGTTTCTATAGGGCATATATAATAGGCACTCCCCCGACGGAGGAGGCCCGGCCCGCCGATGATATAAAGGGGCCTTCCAATTATTGTAGAGCGATCCAATAATATAAAAGAGGGCTATCACCCGGTATCATATCACGTACATGATGGATGGATGATGCTCGACCCCAATGTCAATGTCTTGCCGGTAGGGGTTTAATCTGATCTCAGATTGCTGTGGTGTGGCCCATCCCATATAGATGGCTTGCCCATCCCATATATATATGCGCGAACATGCCCGTAGGGCTGGCGGAGTGACTTCTTTGGCTTTGGGCCCTTTATAATATAGGCCCCGGGCGGGCATCTCAAGTGAACCTGAGGCCCCTATGTATATAATAAGGGACTCCGAACCTGAGGCCTCAATCTATATCCTCCCACCCACCCCGGCCCTTCCCCTACTATCTTTTTGGTTCCAGCCCGCCCGGGTGGCACCGGCACGATAATAAGCCCTCTCGGTCAGGGGGGCCTTCTGGTGCGTGCAGAGGCCCTTTACTATATTGGGGCCCTATATTATAAAGGGCCGGGGCGACATATCCGTTGGGTGGGAGATAGAAGATCGCCCAACGAATAGTAGGGGGGGTGGGCCCCTACTATGCAGCTCCGGCCTATGTAATTGGAGCTGATTATTTGCGAGTAAGGAATCTAGTTCCCTTAGAGCTTCCATCGCATCGTTTCGCTGCTGCATCACCCTTTCGTTATCCGGGGCTATTCGGCTCCGGGGCCCTTAGAATAGTAGGGGGGGTTGTTTACTGTCGAATGGGCATTAGTGAGAAAGGGGCCAATCTGCTCCACCGCTGGCCCTTTTTTTATATATCGGGCCCCAATCTGCTCCACTGCTGTTTCGACGGGCGGTTCCCCCCCTTCATCATTAGGTGTAGATTCCTCGAACCTAATATTGATAAAAAAAGAACCTATAGCTATAGTGAGTTTTGCTAGCCATGTCCCTGCTAGCGCGAGCAGCTGCTCGATGAAAGAGTTTACGAATCTTGCGAAGAGTGATGAGGAACTATCTGAAGATTTCGCGGGAACTATATAAAAAAGGGCATCTCCCCCACTGGGTGTGCTGGGTGTGGGTGCGCTGGGTGTGGGTGCGCTGGGTGCGCTGGGGGTTACCTCTCCTCCCGTCGCACCACTTGGGCCACCCTGACTGGCCCATAAGGTACCCCACGAGAATCCCCACGAGAATCTGGGCCCCACTACACCACAAAATTGGAGAAACCACAGGTTATCCCTTACCTGAATGCCCGGGGAAGGTAAGGCAGGAAAATCTCTTTCCTCGTTTTCAGCCAGCGCGAAACAACATTTTTCTCTTCTTGGCGGGACATAGACATGATCCTTCACTCACTCTATCAATCAATCACGAACGATCGTTCGCCTAAGATATATAGGGCATTTCATTGCATTTCTCGGTCGGCCACACACACTAAGCTACTTCATCATTTTTGGCTGGCCCCCGGGCCCTTAGAATAGTAGGGCTTATCATCTATCTTCTCCTGCCATAGCGCCCCTTTACAATAAGGCAACCCTTTGCCGGGGTAGGCCTATAATGGTTGGTTCTAAAGGCAGATTCTATACGCCTGTGGGGTTGGGTGGGGGGCCCCTGGCGAATAGTAGGGCGGGTGGGCCCCGGCCCGCCAATATAGAGATAGGGCGCATATATAAAATGCGGGCCCCGGGCGGGCCATAGAATTGTAGGGGCCTCAATTCTATAGAGGGGGGGGGCAGTCATATGACCCAGCAAGACGAAGGATCAAGTTAGGCGTACCACAGCGGCATGGCGGGCGGCGTTTCATTAAGAAGCAGCGGATGGGATTATCATAGGAACGGCGGCTTTCTAGTAGTATCTCTCCCTCCCCTTAAATAAGAGATAATAGGTTTGGCAGACGGATCGCCCTACAATTCTATGGGCGGGTACTTGGATCTCGTTGGAACGGCGGCCGGCAGCCGGGTAGAGCCAGCAAACATCTATTCAATCAATAAGGTTCTTTCGTGAGCCACCTTTCTTCGTAAGCCTTTGTAAGCAACCAATACGGTTCTTTAGTTCGGATCGCTCTGATAGCTATTCCAGGTTGGTCGTAACAGCTAAATGACTAGACTCTAGCTGGATCGATATCGAGTTACGATTACCCCGTTTTATCCCTTACCTGAATGAAATGAAGGTAAGGAAGACCCGGTGGAAGATGGGATTGAAAGCTGGACCAATGCCCTGAGACTATAGCCTCGGTATTGACCCCCTGGTATGGGATTGAATGCCCACTATAGCCACTTCATTCCTCATAAACCCCCCCTACAATTCTATGGGCAGTGGCCCTACTATTCTAAAGGGGCTTTGCTGAGCTCCTGCCAGCATTAGGTCTTCGGCTTGACTTCAGTCAGTATTCATACTTGACAGGGGTGGCGGAACAAAGGTAAAGCTTACCGGTTCAAACTGGAAGGAATCCCGCCCGAAAGGGGTACTACCACCTATGCTCCCGTAACTGGTGGCCCGTAGAATAGTAGGGGCAAAAGTTGAATCACCAGTCCCCCCTTATAATAGTAGGGGCCGCCCAGGGGTGGGTGGGAGGAGATAGTTGCCCGAGTTGCCCGAAAGGGGATCCGGTTCGAGAAGCCCGGGAACCCTACTATTCTAAAGGGGATCCGGTCAACTGGCTAGGGATATGCATTTGGATTTGCTCGAACTCAATCCCCCCGGGGCTCCGGCTCCTTCCGAGTCTCTTAATGGGCATGCCCCTACCTCCGTCCCTGATGTTGCTTCCCCTGCTCCTTACTGAGATGCTTCTGGTTGCCTAGGTCCGGGAGTGGCAACCGGATCATCCCCATAGAATAGTAGGGCTCGCTCTCTAGCATGAGAATCTTCGGCCATAGCCCGTTCCAAATCCAATTTGGGACCCGTGAATGATCCAGTAGAAGCAGGGAAGGGGTATGTTTACAACTCAATAGACCCCGCAATATAAGAGGTTAGAGAAGCTAAGGTAGGAGCCATTAGCGATTTACCTGGTTCCACCATCATTGGCAAAGGCTGCCCTACTATCTATAGGCCGGTTCGTTCAGTTCCATATCGGGATTCCGTTGATCGAATGAAAGCAACATAAAAGATGTTCCAAAAGCAAAGGCGGGCAGCAGGAAAGTAAACAGCAGATCCTCTAGTTGCATTTGACCGAGTTGCCCCTTTATAATAGTAGGGCCTAAAGCACCAGTAGCACTTGTTTCAGTTTACCGAGCAGCTTTATATCCATATTCGAAGCCAGTAGACCTCGCTTACCCAAAACTAGTAAATGATCCCCTTTAGAATAGTAGGCCATTTTTAGAGTAAGCATCACTACCAATGCCATTTTGATAACCAGCAACATAGCAAGTATAAGCAGAGGCTACGGCAATTCCATATCCATTCATTAGAGATCCATATCTATATCCCGTAGCGGAGTATCCCTTAGAATAGTAGGGGCCTCCCGCAGATAAAGATACAGAGATAGAGGTGGAGGTACATTATGGAGATCCCGCGTCAATTGAGCTTGTTTAAGCTTCCCCAGCAAGCAGACCCTTCAGTCGTTTTAGTTGCATATGAAGTAAGAGATCGAACAGATTCACCCGCGGAACCTATTGATTTAGTCCCACCAGCGCAAGCACCCCTTCCTGTCCTAGCTTCCCTTAGTTTGCCCTACTATCTAAAGGGTAAGCAGATAGATATCAAAAGCGTACGCATTCTCCCCTTTTTTATATAGGGCCCGCCCAGCGTACCTTTTAGTTACAGTGAGAGGGGCAGAACACGCATCAAAGCCAGATATAGGGGCAGAGGTAGCTGAAGATCTTCTAGTTGCCTATAGAATAATGGGGCCCGTTGATCGCCATAGAATAGTAGGGGCCCCCCCTTATAATAAGTTGTAGGGCCCCAACTAAATAGTAGGGCAGGGGCAGAGGCAAGAATACATACCCGCGTAGGATGCAGCTTATTCCATTGGTTGCCCTACTATCTAAAGGCAGTGAAAAAAGGAATGACTGGTTTCACGATAAAGCCAAGGTGGGCGGCACATATCACTATACGATCGATTCCCCTACAATAATATAGAAGGGGCCCCTACCCCCTACCCTACCCTACCCTACCCTACCCTACCCTACCCTACCCTACCCTACCCTACCCTACCCTACCCTACCCTACCCTACCCTATATTTGAAGGGGAAGGGCCCTTTATATCATCGGTGGAAGGGCCCTTTATATCATCGGTGGCCCTTTTTGATAGTTGCCCGCATATATCATCGGCCCTTTTTGATAGTTGCCCGCCCTTCCATAATAGTTGGCGGAAGGGCCCTTTTTGATAGTTGCCCGCATATATCATCGGCGGCCCCTTCTATATTATTGAAGGGCCCGCATATATCATCGGCGGCCCCTTCTATATTATTGAAGGGCCCGCATATATCATCGGCGGCCCCTTCTATATTATTGAAGGGGAAGGTTTTGGGGCGCCTTCCGGACCACTCTTTGTTCTAGCATTGTTACGGGCAGGGCACGGAGCGTGTGGCTCGAACACAGGCTCTATTCAATAAATAGACCAGCAACAGGGGGCTGTGAGCTCCAAATGAAAAAGCAGTTCCAAGCACCGCACCCTACCTATTTGCTGATCCAACTTTAGATGCTGCCTCCTTTATAGCTGCCTATGCTTCTTCCTTTGCCTCCGGAAAACATTTGCTGGTGGTGGTTAAATGGTCACTGATGTCGGCTAGGATCAACTGCTGAGTCAACTTAGCTGGCTAGCTCATATACTTACGATGCTACTGCTTAAGAAACTAGCTATGGATCCGTATCTTTTGCTGGGTGCCCTTTCTATATATGGGGCTGGTGGGTTTGGGTCATCTACTGTTATTGGTGCTACTGATGCTGGACCGACTAATGAAAGACCTTTGGTGCTGTGCTAACTTCTGGCTATGATGCTTCTATCTTAGCTACTGGTCCTACTAGCGGTGCTTCAACAACGTGCCCTATATTATAAAGGGCAACGGGATCTGGAACTGGCTCAGATGCTGCTAGAAGGTATGCTGGTTCATCAAGATGCTGATGGATAAGCCCCGCTTCTTCCCATTGTTAGGGTAAGGTTGTAAACAAAAAGTGCTCCCCCTATATAAAAAAGGCCTTCCCTTGCCGGGCCCTATAGATAGTAAGGCAGGCCTTAGGGGGCGAAGCGGCCCCGGCAGGCCTGGGAGCCTATAGAATGGTAGGGGGTAAGGGATAAAAGAGAAAAAAAAGACTATTCTTCCAAATCTATCACTGATCAAAACAAATTGAGATGGGCAAGCTTATTGGACTAGATAAGTAAGCCGACTCCAATTTACTAGCTAGATGGTGGAAGTTATTATGCTGCAATAGGAATCAGGGAAACGATGCGGAGCCCAAATGAAGCGTGTTTGCTCCGCCTGCTCCCCCCGAGGAATGGTTCAGTCGTCGGGGCAACGTAGATATAGGAGAAAGGGAATTCACTTGGTACCATTTGTAAAGAGAGAGAATAGGTCGAGGCCCCCCACCTAAAACAACTTCGGGCCTAATTTGAGTTGATTGAGTTCGACCAGTTGTTAAGACGTAGATAGGAGATGGGTACCGGAACCGCAGCCCATGCATCATTGAATTCGGGTTGCTGCCCTGTTTCCCAACTATATAATAAAAGGGCAGCCCATCCAATCATGGATGTGGGCCATAAAATAGATAGGGGCCCCGCCCATCCGTCATGACCTCGTCTTCTATGCAGAACTGGATCCGGAATTGGCTTTACTCCCACCCCAGCGTGCCCCTTGCCGAATAGTAGGGCCCTTTATAATAGCCGGGGGGTCTCTATATGCATATGAATTTGGAACCACCCCTTTCCTATCATTGTTGGGCCGGGTAGACCTGGTAAACATCGGTAACTGGATGAATCGAATCTAGTCCCATAGCTGCCTCCACCTCTGACTCGACCCCGGGCCATATACTACCATCGGCCATGCCTCTTCAACATGCGGATGAACCCATCGATTACTACGCCCATAGAATAGTAGGGCCACTCATGCTAGCAAATGTATAGCCCCTTTAGAATAGTAGGCCGGAGAAGGGGACCTATCATCAATATCGAGGGAGTGCCACGGGCAATGGAACTGAATCTGCTCGAATAGGGTTCATCTGGGTCTCCATCTCTATCTATTGTTGGTGGCCTTTATAATATAGGGGCTGCTCGCCTCGGACCCGGGTGGGGGGCCGTCTCTCCCCCCACTTATGCTGCTGATGCCTATGCCCGTGCTACTGCCCCCTACAATTCTATGGGCCGCTTATGTGCCCCATGCTGCCCTCGCCCCCCCTGCATGGAGGGAGATTATTGTAGGGGCCGCCCCTACCTGCCTATCTTTCTAAAGGGCGATCAAAAGTATAGCTGATATACACTGCCAACAACTATATCAAAAGGGCGGTTCGGGCCCTTTTGATATAGTTGGGCAATCAATCGGGTGACCCCTTCCGGCCAACGAATAGTAGGGGCCTTCCTAACCCGCCCCCCTTTTTTATAGAGTTGGCCCGCGAAAAAAATGGGCAATTTATAGGGCCCTTAAAGCCCGGGCGGGCAGGCATTTTGATAGCGAATATGACTGTGCCCTACTATTCTACGGGGACCTTTCTCAATTGGCGCTTTGGGACCATCTCCCCTCCCCCTCTATTATAAAGGGTAAAGGGCCTTCATGATAATGAGGGTAAGGGATAACCATTGATCAAAAGTATAGCTCATATGACTGCCCCAACCAATCAATCTGCATGCAGGGTGACCTTTGCACGCACCTCAATGGAACCTAACCTTTAGCCCTTTATATCATCGGCGGGGCCCTCCAATTAGAGTTTAGGGGCCCTTTTCACGCATGCATGTGCCAGGGCGGGCCATCTCTCCATTTCCCCAACCAAATAGTAGGGCGTATGGGTCCATCCCGTCCACACACGCCATTTATCGCCCCTTTATATCATCGGCGGGCCGGGCCCACCCAACTAGAGTCCCTCTGCAGGCAGCCCTTTATAATATAGGGCACCGGATTCAATCGGTGGGGGGTTCTATTGTATTCCTTATAGGTTGGGGCTCATCCATGTGACGTATAGATGCTGGATTCAATCTTGTTCTACTCGTCAAATCTGAAGGTCCCGATTGATTGCCCTTTCTTATATTATTGCCTAAAACTAAGGTGGCGCAGTCTGTACTGTAGCCCCTATATTATAAAGGGCAGTTATCCGCCCCTACTATTCTATGGCGGTCACCCTATAGAATTGTAGGCAGAACTAATCTTTTAGGGGTGAGCGAGTGAAATGAGAAATGGAGAGATGGCGGGGCGGGGAATTGAGAAAGGTCCCCGTAGAATAGTAGGGGCCGAGCCAGACAATAATCTATTTTAGGAACCAGGGGCTTTTATTGAATAGTGGTGCCGCCCTCCCCCCTCCCTTCAAATAGTTAGTAGGGGGCCGATTATTGTTAGGCCCCTATTATTCGCCTTACTATCCTTTCCCCTACTATTCGCCAGCGGGGCGGACGTATAGAATCTCGTTTGGCCCTACTATTTTCCCCTTTTGATATAGTTGGGGCCCGGGCCATGGGGAATCGCCGGCTAGAATGGTAGGGCGATCCGGATAGGAAGGCTGGATAGGGATAGATTTGTGTGGGAAGGAAGGCCGGTAGGAGCCGATAAAGATTCTATACGTAACATGCCCCCCGCCAACAATAGAATAGAGGGCCACCCACAATTGAATCTGAGGGGGATGGTGGGGAGCCCTACTATTCTAAAGGGGGCCGGCTCCAGTCAGTGGAATGAATCTTTGTTTTCGGTTAGCTCGGCTCAGCCCCTAGGACCCCATCGATGACTTAGTAGGTGGAGTTAAACCGCTTGGCTTTTCAGGGTGATGAGAAACTGGCTAGAATAAAGATAATAGGGGCCCCCCGGATCGAATCTTTTCCTATAGGTTTCATACCAATAGTTGGTTGGGTGGGCCAGCGACTTTATTCGCCCCTCCGGGTTCTTCAGCTTCATTGGGAGGAGGTATCGATCTCTAGCTACTCTCTCTCCCTGTTTTTGTCTTCCGGGGCCGCCCCAACTATAGCCCCAACTATAGTTGGGGCGGGGCAGTATGGGAGGAAATAAGTGCGGCCTCCCCAGTCTAGTTCTCTTAGCTGATTAGCTGCCTTATAATAGTAGGGGGCCGGATTAGCAAAACAAAATGAAACGCCTATCTGATCCGATCTGATCTTGGCTGATTAGCTGATTCTCCAGCACGGGAGGTTCCGCTGCTGCAGTTTTCTCGGTTGGTTGGGTTGATTGGTAGAGTGTGGTGAACCGTGAATGAATCAGTGTTTGCGATTAGCTCTTCTAATCCCAGGAGATTGGCTTAGCCGTTGGAAGCTAGTCTCTTCCGATCTGTTCTTTCCTCCCAATTATAGCCCTTTATAATAGTAGGGAGGGCACTCCGTTCAGGTAAGGGCCCTTACTATCTATAGGGCAGGTGGAATCGGTTGATCTGTACATAAGAAACGAGTTGGGGCCCAGTCGGTTAGTTTGTAGATAGGGGCCCTACTATTCTAAGGGCCCTACTATTATAAGGCAGATTAGATCTTGGGTTCTTAGCTTGGATGGGATAGCCCTCCGTCTCTGTATCCTCGGCTCCATGGGCAGTAATAAGCATCCTATAGGAGTTGCGTTCCCAGGAACCTAGCCTCTTTAGCAGTACCGATTCGGTTGTGAATGGATGCCAGTGAATCGATCTGGTAGCAACTGATCCGGGTGATCAGCATGTCTTTTGTTCCGTCCGTCGCCCCATTATAGAGAGGGGGATCAGCCCAGCCCCAACCTTTCCTCCCCGGGGTGAAAGTAGCCCATCTGATGCAACAACTATTCCCAATGCACCACCCAGTGGCAGGCCCCTACCCCCGCCCGGGGCCAGGGCGGCTCGATTGGGAAATATCTCTCGATTGGTGAGAGAAGGATCCGCTGTTCGTGGCGACCCCCTACGGGCCTCTCCCTCATATGGCGGCCCCCCCTCAGATTCAATTGTGGGCCCCTACTATTCTAAAGGCAGCAATATTGGTTGGGGGGGAGGGCCCCACCCCCCATTCTAATTGGCCGATTTGTTGGGGGTGGGTGTTTTCACCAGCATGAGGAGATAGTTGTTACGTAGAATACTGCCTTCTGTTGTATCCGGAGATTGAATGGCTACCGTAGGGACTTAGCAATATCTGAAGAATATCGGAAGCGCCTGGAACAGGCTAATTAGACCGACCATCTCCTTCCTATATTGAGTCGGCGTTCAGAGCAATCATACCGATGAACAGTATCGATAGGTGATGAAGAAGACGTGAAACAAAGACTGGGCCCAATTATTATTATAGGGGGGGGTGGGCCCCTACTATTCTATGGTGGAGGATGAAAGGCGGTTGGGTGGGAATAAGCAATTTCCGAAGCGGTGCGGGTAGGGAGATAGGGCGATCATATGCCAGGGACAAAATTCACACCAGTTGTATCGAGTGAATCCGGACCCCAGGGTTAGAGGTCTCACCCGCTTCAGTTCGTCTTGCGTCTCACCCGCTTCAGTTCGTCTTGCGTCTCACCCGCTTCAGTTCGTCCTAATAAGCAGTTTCTCACGAATCAGTTCACCCGATTCTGGTTTAATGAATCTAGCCTATCAAATTGTAGGGGATCCGGAACCGCCCATTATAATAGTAGGGAGGCTGGGACAGGAAGGAATGCTGGTGGTTCAGATGCCAGGGGATCTGGATCAAATGCTGGTGGGTTGGATGCTGCTGATCCATCCACCGGATCTATAGGTGGGATATGGATCTGGGCAAGGCGGTGCTGCCCCAATGGAGTGAGAAAGTTCACTTGGTCCTGCTCCAACCACCCCTGCTTCACCTGCCTGCTCGGTCAACTGCATAACCAACTGCTCTACCGGATCAGCTACTCGATCAACAGCATCAACGCACCGCCCTTTTTTATATAGTTGGGATCAGGAGCTGAATCATATGAATCAGAAGAATCAACCGCTGCGGGCGACCCGGTTTATAGTTTTCAATTGACCCCTGCATTGGTGCGTGCAGAGTTCCCCTACCCCTACCCCTACTATTCTAAGGGAAGGGAAGGGGCCCTACCCCCGCCCGGGGGCTGGGGACCCTACAACTTATCTATAGGGGGGTAAGGGGGGGGGTGGGCGCCCCCCTTTCTAATAGCCGGGCGGGCCGGCGTATAGAATCTGCCCCAACTATAGAAGGTTGGGCCCCCCTATCTATAATGGGGGCAGGCCCCCCCTTCAGATTCTTGTAGGGCCGCTACCTGGCGAATAGTAGGGGCCCTCCCACTGCACCGGAGCTTTCGGAGAAAGCCCTACCTAGATAGCTGGTGCATCATCTACTCCAGCTATATAGGGCATTCTTTGGTCCGGTGAACCCCGTTGTAATGTAGTTCTGGGCCCTACCTCTACTACACACCCCCCCCTAGTGTCTCGGTCTCTGTTTGTTAGAAGAAGGGTAGTATCTCTGTCTCTAGACGTAATACTACTGTATGAAGGTAGGAGCCCTATAGATAGTAGGGGGGTGTGGGTTGGGGGCTACGTTCCTGTGCTAGCGTTTACTAGAAGTATGGGTCCATGGGTGGCCCTATCTATAATGGGGTTGTGAACCGGTGATGCGAAAGGAGGAGGGCAAACTCTGGGAAGGGTAAAGAAGAGGTCACCCCTGCATGCATGCAGGGGTGGGTGGGGGGATATTTGCGGTAAACACCACCGGCCATCCGGGATCCGGTGAATAAGTGGGTTTGTTCGCCAATATAGAGGTAGAGCCGGTTCCCGGGGCCTCCCTAACCATAATTCCCCCCCACCCGGGAATCAACGTTAGGCTATCACGTATATAGTGAAGGATGGCCCATTAGAATTGTAGGGCCTATCTAGAGATCGATAAACTCCTCTATCTCTTTGTTCACTTCTCTCCGGGCACCTTCCTTTCTATCTTGTCGGAAGGAAGGTGGGCCGCCCGGGGCCCTTTTTTATATAGTTGCCATCCCAACCAAAAGAGTTTCTTTGCTGTCCGACCGGGCAAGGATAACTTGATACCGGTTACTGCCCATAGAATAGTAGGGCAACTATATAAAAAAGGGCCCTGTACCTGAACTAATATACCTCCTCCCACCCTAGCCGCCTAACTTCTAATCCATCCCGGGGCACCTGAGGGCAAGGAATCTACTTTCTCGCCAAACAACTATAGTTACTATCCAGCCAACCGGCCCCTACTATTCTATGGGCGGGGGTGAACTATCTATCCCTCCTCTATCAGTGGTGGCCCTTCTTTCCTATTATTCGGATGGATGCAAAAGATAATAGATTCTCTGCCCCATAGAATAGTAGGGGCCCCCCACGATGGATAATGTAGTTTGGCTGGCCGGGCCCTATAATTTCTAAAGGCAACTGAACTGTCGCGGATGAGTGCCCTACCTCCATATGCGGGCCCTATAATTTCTAAAGGCAACTGAACTGTCTTTTATCCCTTACCTTCACTTTGTTCAGGTAAGTAGAACCTAACTAACAAAGTTTGGCTGTCGGATGGGAGGACAAGAGAGGGTGCTCTGAATGGCTAGACTAGCTAGTCCTCTAACCGGAGATCCAATAGAGTTTTGAGTTGGGGCAAGAAGGAGGTTGTCAACTCGTCTGGATGTATCTATGGGAATTATAGAAAAAAAGGCCCCGCCTGGGTGTAAGGCTCGGCTGAGTCCCAACTAGCCACCCTTGACACCTCCCCCCTCTCGGTAGTCGAATGTGCCGCATGCTCGCTGATTGACCAACAAGAAAGTTAGGGAGGGCTGATTTAACCTTCCGGTGCAGAGGCCCTTGACTATATTGGGGCACTACCTGGAGTTATCACGAGGACAAGACAACTCCTGGCTATTGCTTATCCTACTCTATCGGGAGGGCAAGGACCATTCATTATACTACTGTTACCATCCTCCTCTTCCCATGCGAAATGAAGGTAGGCGAGGGCCAAGATTTTATTGGACCCCTTTAGAATAGTAGGCCCGGGCCCTACTATTCTAAGGGGCGGGGCCCTACTATTCTATGGGCTGCTTTCTTTCTCATTGAACTCTCCCTTGGGGCAAAAAAACGGATAATAGAAAGTGAGTTCTTCGGATGCAGCTGGAAACCCCGTGAGCGAGAACAGAAGCCCTCCCTACTGTAAACTATACTAGTCGGGGTGGGCCCTTTTAGAATAGTAGGGCCATCCCAACCACATTATGAGTCGATCGGAATTAATCAAAAGGGGGGGCGGGGGTGAGGACAGGTAATGCCGGGTGGGAGCAGACACAGCAATACACTGGGAAAGAAAGAAAATGAAGGACTCATTTTCTTAATGCCCTTTTTTATATAGTTGGGGGGTGCTCTAAAAACTGAAAGCAAAGGCCATAGAATTGTAGGGTCCCCCTACTATCTAAAGGCCCCTACTATTCTAATGGGCATGCCCTACTATTGAAAACCCAACTCCGACGGCAGCACCTCAATTAATGAAAACTGAAAGCCAGAACCCTTAGTTGATTATTCCCAGCCGAATTGTAGGGCCAGGAATGCCCTACTATTCGCCCGTTTTTATATAATTCGGGGAATGCCCTATAGATAGTAGGGCCCTACAATTCGGCTGGGTTGGCTGGAACCCTTTAGAATAGTAGGGGGCCCCATAGAATTGTAGGAACCAAAAGCCTTACTATTTTAAGGCAAGCTGGCCTGGCCCCATAGAATTGTAGGAACCGAAAGGAATGCTAGAAACATACGCCTGCGCACTCAAAAAAGATTCTTTAATATTGGAAGGCCCCTACAACACCCTACTATTATAAGGGGGCGGGGGCTACTATTTTCCATTTGATTTCGCCAATAAGAATTCTTTCGCCCTACTATTCTAAAGGGCGCCCGGGGACTGGGTTTGGCTCTCCTTCAGCTTGTCGGGTAGGAATTCGGGCTTACGGATGAAGAGAGGTTTGATGACCAGCGTCCGGCGGGCCCTTTTTTATATAGTTGGGGGAGGGACTACCGGGAATAACCAATAGAGGGGTTCCGGTCGGGCACTACCGGGAATCGGAACGGATAGAAAGGGGAGCCCTATTATTTATATTCTATTATTCCACGCTACCCTTAGAATAGTAGGGGCTCACCAACAACTATAAACCTCCCGGGCGCTGGGGTTCTAGATATTCACCCACCAACGAGGTGCGAGTTGAGGTGCGAGTTGCCATAGAATAGTAGGGGCCCCCCACCAACTAGAATTGGATGAGAAGAGCTCATAAAAAAGGTCCTAAAAAGGAAGTCGCAATAGAAAGGGGTTCTAGTAGGGGCCCCCCCTTACTATTTGAAGGCGCCGCCCTTTATAATAGCCGGGGGCGCCCTACTATTCGGCAGGGGCCCCCCACCCAACCCCACAGGCGTATAGAATCTGCCTTTAGAACCCCTACGGGGCCGGCCGGTCAACTAAGATGGATAGTAGGGGCCCCGGAACTAGGATGGATAGTCCATGTATAGATGGAGAGTCCAGACTACAGACTACAGACCCCTGTCTATCATATAGTAGGCCGAAAGAAAGGTGGGAACAGAAGATGGGGTGCCCCGGAACGACTATAGCGGATAAATGCGGAACAACTATGGATCGATGGTGACGAAACGATAGATGCTGCGAAACTATGACATTCACCGGGTCCAGTGAGCGTTCTCGCGATGACTCTTTGGAATACCTAGCCCCGCCCTGTTCTCCACTCCCGACCCGAATGCGAGCGGCAGTCCCAGCCGCCTCCTCCTCCCCCCCGGGCGAGTCGCCCTATCAAATTGTAGGGCCCCCTATATAAAAAAGGGCCCTTTATATCATCGGCGGAAGGGCCCCTACTATTATATGCGGGGAGGTATCTCAACTATTCAACTATAATGGGGGGGTGGGGGGCTAAAGTATCACCCGAAGCTTCATCAGAATAATGGCAGTGCCCTATATTATATGCGGGGGGCCCCGTATCTAATTAATAGTGTCCAGGGTGCCCTACTATTATATGCGGGGGGGCCCTACTATTCTAAGGGCATTTGTCTATCCATCTAGCTAGAAGCAAACGCGGCCCGCCCCCCCTAACCCCCCTATAAGAAGTTGTTGCCCCCCACCTGCCCCCTTTATAATAATAGGGGTAGGGCATAACTATCATTTTTTGGGGGGGCTAGTCGGAATTGGGGTGGGGTGGGGAGGCGCCTCCCAAATGAGTATACGTAACATGCCCAGGGGAACTATGATTCCCCCCCCACCCTGCTGAGGGTGGGTGGGAGGATATAGATTAGGCACTCCCACCCAACCCGTAAAGAAAGAATGGCAGCCCTACTATTCTAAGGGCCCGAGAGAACAGTCAAGATAGAATGGTTGGGGGGTGGGGAGCTCCCTCAGCCCCGGGACCCGGGGCCCTAAAGGAGGGGCGGGGAGGCAATCTAGAACTCAAATGAAGAATATACGTCACATTGTAACCTCCTTACCCGTCAATAAAGAATGCTCCTCAAATCTGTGGCTAGTGAGACAAAGTCAATAGACTCGGGAACTGCTGTGGCCAATGATACGGAGTCAATAGGCCAATTGTTGTTTATTCAGTTCCTGTTGATGTTGATTCTACCAGCGCCCTACTATTCTAAGGGGCCCTACTATTATAAGGGGCACCAGCCCTTCAAATATATGGGATCCCTTGACAGAGTTCTTCGGAAGCAAAGGTAGCACTACCCTCGCGCCCCCCCCCTCTATATAATTGAGGAAGATTAGAAAAGGGCCCCGCCCCCCCTTTATAATATAGGGCACTGCCATTATGGAAGCAGGGTGCCCTATATTATAAAGGGCATAGGCAGTTTACCTCGTTTATTAAGACTAGGGATAAGAGCCATAGGAGGATTTATGCACGAATTCGACCACAAGGAGAGAGCAGTCGGAGTCCGAGACTGGGCGGGCATCTTCGTAGCCAGTGCCATGTGATCTATATACGCAGAATTGATTGGCGGTGGGCTATCGTTGATCTAGTTTCA
Source organism: Chamaecyparis obtusa (assembly GCA_027943335.1). Classification (NCBI taxonomy): domain Eukaryota; kingdom Viridiplantae; phylum Streptophyta; class Pinopsida; order Cupressales; family Cupressaceae; genus Chamaecyparis; species Chamaecyparis obtusa. The sequence goes on along the minus strand of BSBK01014636.1, from coordinate 13,443 downwards.
ATCGATCCTGCTGCCCTATATTAGAAAGGGGGCCCCCTTTCTAATAATGGGCACCGTGGCCCTTTAGAATAGTAGGGGTCGAGTCCCTTTAGAATAGTAGGGGGGCGGGATTGGTTCTTTGGCTTGGTGCTTACCAATGAATGCCCTTTAATAGTAAGGGCCTCTGCCCTTAGAATAGTAGGGCTAGCAACTAGAATTAGAGGAGGGCCCCTAGCCCTACTCAAACTATAGGCCCGTAATCTGAACGCAGATATACGGGGTGGGTGGGAGGATTAATGAGGCTATGGGGCGATTCTAGAACTATTTTCAGTTTTAATGAACGCATTAATTCAAAGATTCGATAGGGGTGGGCCCCTACTATTCTATGGCGCGAGGAGATAGTGCCGGGAGGGGCACTTCGTTCAATGAGTAAGAGATAGTTCTCGTGATCCAGCTTATCCACCAGCAGCTTGCCCAGCAGCACCACCTGCACCCCCGAGCCCCTATATTTGAAGGGCACCTGCACCGGGCTTTGTTTGTAATTTCCAACGGCCGGCAATTATAGAAAAAAGGGCCGCTGCAGCACCTATTCTAGTTCGACCTACAGCACTTTGGCCCATAGAATAGCCCTATATTATATGCGGGGCCGCAGCCCTTTCAATAATAGGGGTGGGGCCCCGCATATAATATAGGGCATAGACTTTTGATTCTGATGCCCATAGAACCCTACTATTATAAAGGGGGGGCCCCTTATAATAATAGGGGCTCTGATCTTGAGTTTGCAGCCGTTGATCCAGCTTATCCACCACCTGTTTAACCATCACCTTGGTGAGATCGAGACCCAGCAGCTCACCTGGTGTACCTTCCTTTCCTGTCTCAGCCCTTTGCCCGGTTCAAGATCCAGCACCACTAGCTTCCAATAGAAGCAGCCCTTCAAAAATAGTAGGGGCACCACTAGCAGCAGAGTTCATCGGTAGCGGATATGGATTCAGCAGAAGCAATTCATTCTCCAGATCGGGACCTAGAAGCATAGACAGTAGACCCAGTAGCAGCAGCTCGAGCAGAACCAGTTGATCCACCTTAAGGACTATCCATCCATAGTTGTCCCAGCAGCCCTACGGGCGAGATGGAGACTTAGCCCTATATTAGAAAGGGGCCGTATATAGAGAAGCAGCACTAATGGCAAGGGCCTACGGGGGATACGGTACCAGTAGATCCAGTGGCATGGGCCCTTTATAATATAGGGATTCAGTTGACCAAGCTTTCTTAGCCTGCTCACCCCTACTATTTAAAGGCGGGGGGAGCCCCTACTATTCTATGGGCATTTATTTGTTCACAGCGGTTTTGAACGCTCCATTCCCGGGAGAGGCAGGAGGACCCGGGCAGACCATAGAACCATAGTTGGGCTGCCCCTTTATAATAGCCGGGGCCCGCCCAAACTGACAAATTCGAACACGTTCTATCCATTGCATGCTCTATCTATTGACCGGTATCTGTCCTCTAATCGCCTATAGATATATGGGCCCCTACTATTTTAAGGTAAGGGCGCTCGCGAAAACGCTATTGTCGGAATGGGTGAATAATCAATGAAATGGGTGGAGCGGCCCCTACTATTTTAAGGCATACTTGTACGGTGCATGGGAAGGAACCTTTCTCCGCAGCATGGGAAACTGACCGGAATCGTTGTAACTAGAACCCGCATGCAGCAACCTATATTGCCATATTCAGTACATAAGATCTTCTGCATTGGCCCTGTCATCTAACGATCAGAAAGCTTTATCCTCGACCCGCGCCGGGGCCCTACAACTTATTATAAGGGGGGTAAGGGGGGCCCTACTATTCTATGGGCCACCGTCGAGTACTAATGCGCTTGTATCCATCCGTGGCATGCCCTAAAATTCTATGGGCAGGCCCCTTTTTAGATTATTGCCCGAATCCTGCCGGGTCATCATATCGGTATGCGGCAGCGGGGAGTATGCAGACACTGGAACATGTTTGATCTTTTGCGTTATCTACCGTATCGCAGCCTATAAAATTGTAGGGGCGCTTGAACCAGTTTTCAGGAGAACGGGCTGGCAACTGGCTATAGATCGGGATGCCCTTTTTTATATAGTTGCTACCTGGTAGCTATCGGTCTATCTGTCGCATATCCATAAGTTCTCGGGCGGCCCTTTAGAATAGTAGGGCTTCGATCGGAATGGATTTATAGCCGGCCGCTTCATGAACAGACGAATAAACCGGGCTTTCTATTCTATAGTCGATCAATATGTGAATGATGGATGGACCTAACTATCCTCAGATTACGGTTCTATGGGTTGCCCATGCTTATACGCTTCAACAACTATTTAAGAAAGGGGTGCGTGCCGGTGATAAGCATTTCTCAGTCCCATATCTGCCTCTCCCACCTGGTACTGACAACACATCGATATACGGTGGAAGAAGAGGTAGGAGCTTTCGACACCCCTGCCTATTATTGCAGACAGCTAGCCCCCTATCTACATATGGCAAGAAAACAGGAGGGAGGCTGGCCCCCGCCCCCTTATAATAGTATAGTAGGGAACGCTTCTTTTCTTTCAGCTTCTATAATGCCCGGGAGACGGCCCCTATAGATAGTAGGGCGGTTGGAGGAGCCCTTTTTTATATAGTGGCTCCCGGATCTTTGAGCCTTTAAGTTGCGCTAGAGTAAGGGCAGTGATAAGCCACAATGCGCCAGAAGCGGCCTATAGATAGTAAGGGGCTTTCCATCTTTTCATTGCCATATCAATTATAGGCCCACATCTGCCCTTTCAAATATAGGGCCGGGAAGATGTGGGCCTATAATTGATATGGGTTCTGCGAAAATGAATTAAACCAACATGATCACATACGTAACATGAGTGTGCGTGCAGGGGGGCATGTTGCAAGACGTATAGAATCGAGCCCCTTTACCCTTTATAATAGCCGGGGTAGGGCCCTTTAGAATAGCCGGGGGGCCCTACTATTCTAAAGGATATGAAAAAAGGGCAATAATATGAAAGGGGGCCATCCTTCTGCCCAACCACACACGCCCGTAGGGCCTTCTCTCTTTAAACCTACCCGGAGAAGGATCAGAGTGCTGCCGGATCAGAGAGAGAAGCATGGAGGGAAGCAGGGAACGAAGGAAAGGAATCAGGAGGGATCGCCCTTAGAATAGTAGGGAGCAGGGAAGGAAGCACACCAACCAATACTCATCTTACCTACCCAACCTTACCTACCCTTACCACCCTACCGGAGTGGGATCTTAAGTTCAAGGGTGGCCCCTACTATTCTAAGGGCAGGGCTTAATAGTTGTTGGGTGCCCCTTAGAAAGAGTAGGGCCATTGTGGGCGGGGGCAACGGAGATTCTATTTGTTTCTTAATTAGCCAACCCGCCCCTACAATTCTAATGGGGCCCCCTACTATTCTAAAGGGCTGCCGGCCGGCCCTACTATTAAAGGGGCGGGCATGTTACGTAGAGAATCGAGATGCGGTCCGGCTATAGGATGTGATTAGCCGTTGGGCGGGCCCCTTTATAATAGTAGGGCACAATCACCCCTGCAGGTGCCCTTTTTTCTATTATTGGGCCAGGTGAACAAGAAAGATGCTGATCAGGATCTATACGTAACATGGTGCACAGAACCCTACTATTCGGCTGGCCCCCTACTATTCTAAGGGGGCCGCCCTACTATTCTATGGGTGAGTTCGAACCAAGATTCCCGCCGGCCACTCTCAAATAAAAGCCTCCCACATGCCCTACTATCTATAAGGCAGCCCCAGCAGATCGAATTCTCCTCGCCACAATTCTAGTTCTAGTTCCCAGTCTCCTTCACCACATTGCGCCTGTTCACCGCCGGCTTTACTATATTGAAGGGCGGGGCACATTTCTCTGCATGCAGGGGGCCCCCCACCCCCACTATTGGCTAGGGCCACCCCACAGCGTCCTAAATATGAGTGGAGTTCTGCATGCACAACTTAGAATAGTAGGGGCCTCTGCATTTGCATCATCACGCACGCACCACCTGGCTCTGCCCGCCGGGGGCGGGTAGAGAAAGTCTGCTTGCTGGTGCAAAGTGCCCTACTATTCTAAGGCTGCCTGCAGAGGTGTTCTGAAGGAGCATTCATTAAAGCAAGCGCCCACTATAGAAAGAAAGAGGCTCAGCCCTAGGGCAACCAGTTGGTGCCCGTAGGGGCTGTAAGAATAATAAAGGCAAACAGTTGAAGGTGGTTGCCCTAGGGCGGAGCCTCTTTCTTTCTATAGTGGGCCTGATGGCATTCAAGTTATCGCACTCAGTTTTGATACCTTGCTCTCTGCCCTCGCTCTGCCCTATAGATAGTAGGGGCTGGCCGTGAAGGGGACACCTTACTCTATTGGGGTTAAAGCAGAGCCCCCTTTCCTACTTATAGAGTACTTACTTTTAGAACATAAAGCGAGCGAGTTTTGTGCACTGGAACGAGCATTCATTGGCATCTTGTCCCAAGACCCCCGGCTATTATAAAGGGCTCAAGGCATCTACCGGGGTGGGTGGGAGGAGGAAGTCTAATGGGCCCCTGCTTTCTGAATCCCCTTTAGAATAGTAGGGCGAGACCCTATAGATAGTAGGGGCCCAAGTCGGGGAGGGGCGGCATACATATAGTTAGCATGTTGCGGAGATCCAGAGCGGGGAGGCCCGGGCGAGCCCCTACTATCTATAGGGCAGCGAGGAAACAAAAGGGGAGAGTGGGAGCAATCGAAAGGATACATCTATTACAGGATCCGGAAACATAGGTGGGATGGATGGTTACGCTCGATCCCGAGTAGCCGGGCGAGTCAGAAGATGGAAGGAGGTAGAGTTATTTCTCCGAGGCAGATTTCACAACAATATTCTATCCGCTGGAATAGAAAGACATTTTGCTCTGCATCGGCCCCAATTTCTATATAGTTGGGGCCGCCTTAATTATTCGCCCTATATTCTAAAGGGGCCCTAACCAAATCCATAGGGTCCAATCTACTGACTACGATTGCTTGCTTCCTATGGAACATAATATCAGAGAGATAGCCAGCCATATTTTTGAAGCGAAGCGGCCAACGATTTCTTGCCTTATAGATAGTAGGGCCATTTTGATCCACTAGAATATTTCCGGGGCGGTCGGTTTCTGTAAACAGAACCATTTTCAATCCCGGTCGGTTCCGAGTGGTTCATTCCACTACGTAAAAACGCCCCCGGGGGTTTGCCTAAAGAAACCCCCGGCCCCATCTATCCTCCCACCCACCCAGTTAGCGGTTCCTCGTTCGTGCCTGCCCGGGGATCGTTAGCTTGGTCCATGGGGGATCGGGGGAAGGAATCAAGAGCTAGGTGGATAAGTCAACCTGGTCAGGTCATCTCCCAATCTCGATCTATAAGGTCCGGATAATGGCGCATCCGATGCTGCATCAATCCCCCGTTTTATCCCTTACCTCCCTACTATCTATAAGGGCCCTACTATTCGGCAAGGGAAGGTAAGGAAGACAACCAGTAGCCCTTGCCGAATATAGGGGCCCCCTACTATTCGGCAAGGGGGAAGGGATCGGATCGGGGGAACCAGAAGTGGGTGGGGGAGGCATGAACTAGTAGGTAACGGCTCTTCGTTTTCCGAGGCATGCCCTACGGGCAAAAACACCTCTCCAACTCCAATGCCTGCGGGCGCCACCCAACTATATAAAAAAGGGGGCATTCATGGTTGGGTAACAATAACTTCCTTGTTCTCACTACCCAACTATATAAAAAAGGGCGGGGCGGATAAGAACTTTCCATTGCCCTATTGATAGTAAGGGGGCCGGATCGATGGAAATAAACTTTGGATACTGGCTAATGCCCTGTTTGGTAATGGGTTGCCGACTGGAGAACCCTGCCTCCTCAGAAGGATTGAACTCAAATAAGGCCCTCTATCTATATTGTTAAACCGGCTCCATCAGAGTTACCATTCCTCAGACTATAGATTCCCTCCCACCCCCCCTACAATTCTATGGCTAATCTAGCTCCGGAAGGCCAATAACTGCCCTACTATCTAAAAGGACGAGTTGGAATTCTAACACTAACGGACGAGCGGGCCACCCTTTCTTTACACTCAACGATAAAGAAGGAATTAGAGCAGGTAGGAACCCGGCAGGCCTAAACTAGAAGTCAGGTGGTGGCTGGATGGAAGGTAGTCCTATCCTGCTAACAGAAGGTGGGTGGGTTCCCTACCTTTGCACAGGGAGGGGCCCGGTTGAAGAAGGTAGGCGGAGGCCCGCGCCAAAACATTACTCAGCGTGATGCTGGAGGCATCCAAAGCTAGAACTTATCTTCTTGCCGGGGGTAAATGATACAATATTCTAGTTTGTTTCCTGTCCAGAGTAAGCAGTTGAATTCTAACTGGCTGCTAAGAGCCCTAGTCGATCGAGAGTAGTCGAAGTGCCCTTTTTTTATACCCTTAGAAAGTTCCCTACAACTTATTATAAGGGGGGTAAGGGCCCCGGCCCCGGCCCCTACCCTACCCTACCCTACCCTATATTAGAAAGGGGAAAGGGCCCTTTTTTATATAGGGGGCCCGCATTTTCCCTATATAAAAAAAGGGGGGGGCCCGCATTTTCCCTATATAAAAAAGGGGGGGGCCCGCATTTTATATAGGGGGCCCCGCATTTTATATAGGGGGCCCTTTTTTCTATAGTTGGCCCGGCAGCCCCAACTAAATAGTAGGGGCGAACTGGCGTGCCTCCGGGTGGGTTTCCATCCGGTAAGGACGAGCTTCCATCCAACGACTAGAGGGCTCAACTAGTGAGGCTCCTAACGCCTTCAAATTCTATAGGGCTTCATTCTCTCCGATTCTCTCCGGGCAGCCCATAGAATTTTAGGCTGATCGATGCTAACCGGGCTAGGCGGCTCCTATCCTACTTCCGGAAGGGCCTAACCTGTCCACCTCCTATTTCTTTCCTGTCCGGCGAGTCATTATTTATTGACTGCCTTGGACTAGTTAACATTCTGCCACAATAGAATAGAGGGCCTCCCACCCCAACCCCATAGAGCCATAGAATTGATAGGGGGGGGGCCTGCCCCGTAGGCGGAGCATGCTTTCATTCTCTTCTTGCCTCCCACCGGCCCCTATTATTTGAAGGGCGGGCCAGCCTAAGGACTAACTGTTATTTCTCTCTCCCGGCCTAACATATACACTCATCGTTACAGCTTTCAACAAATGCTATAACCATTAATGCTTCACCGTTCCTGCATTGAAACCAGGATGGATGGAATGCCTTCACCCCCAGGCGATTCAGATCTGGGCTCACTCTAAGATTCAGATGCTGGGCTCAACTGGTTCAGAGAATGGCCTAATATAATAGTAGGGGCCCATTAGAATAGTAAGGCTGGGAGGCTGATTGGAGGTTCACCCCGGTAGGATGTTCTATCCTTACAGACGTTCTATCGTTGGGGCCATATCTAGTCGGCCCATAGCCCTACTATTCTCAAGGTAGGGCGCCTATAGAATTTGAAGGGGCGGGCGGGAATTCTATCAAAAGGGCCGCCGATGATATATGCGGGCCCTTCAAATATAGGGGGGCGGGGTAGGGGTAGGGGTAGGGCACCGGGTAATGGGAGGAGCGGGAGGGAATTCTAGAACGGCATCAGGGTCCCTCAACAACTATGATGGAGGATGCGGAACTTATAATGGGGGGTGGGGGGGGCCCCTACTATTCTATGGGCCCCTTTATAATAATAGGGGATCGATAAATAGAAGGGAGGATGGCCAGAACAAATAACTATTCCGTGTTCAGTTCAGGCTGCTTCCGGATGAGTGAAAGCGGCACATTGAATAGGAGGCCCCACTCAAATCTAATTCCGATGGTCCTCTCTGCCCCTACTATTCTAAAGAGGGCTGGACCCCACTTCGACCTAAGGTGAGGGCAAGGGTAGGTAGGGGACAGCCTCAAAATTCTATGGGCATTAAGTAGGTAGGGAGCCCCGGTAGGGAGTTCACTTTCTATAGCTAGTCCTCCCAACCCCACTTAGAAGAAGCTAGTCGATGGCCGGTGCTTGGTGCTTGGAAGGCCAATAACTTCATAATGATGGATTGGCCTTATAGATAGTAGGGGCTAGAGGAAAGGAAATCAACCGCCCGTTAGTATTATTCTATTTGCCGGTGCAGAGTGGCCTGTTCTAAAGGCTCAATTCTATACGTAACATGCCCGGATCTCCCATAGAATTGTAGGGGGCGGCCCCGCCCCTAATAATTATTCGAATCTTGCCTTGCCGAATAGTAGGGCATTACAGGCCTGCCGGGGCCGCTTCGCCCCCGCCGCCGCCGCCGCCGCCGCCGCCGCCGCCTATATCAAAAGGGCCCCCAGGGCCCCCAGGGCCCCCAGGGCCCCCAGGGCCCCCAGGGCCCCCAGGGCTATGGCCCCGGCCCTATAGATAGTAAGGCAGGGCCTCTAGAAAACGCCCTTTTGATATAGGCGGGCGGCCTGGCCCCCTTGCCGAATAGTAGGGCTATAATTCCCTACTATTCTAAAGGGAAGGTAAGGAATGATAATGAAGGTAAGGGCCCCTACTATTCTAAGGCTGGCCGGCGCTGATTTTTGCCATAGCCCTACTATTCGCCAGCCCCCATAGAATAGTAGGGGCGGTGGAGGGAGGGGAACTACTGGCTGGGAGTGGGGTTCTACTGGTTGAACTGAATTCTTAAGGTCTACTACTAGAATAGCCGGCTGGGGCATATATAAAAAAAGGGCTATTCTAAGGGGCCATATTCTATACGTAACATGCGCCACTCATGTTACGTATATATTACGCTATACTTACTAGAGTAGCTGCCCTTACTATCTATAGGGCCCTATAGAATTTGAAGGATCTACTTTCTTGGTGCCATAGAATTGCCCGCCATAGAATTGCCCGCCATAGAATTGCCCGCCATAGAATTGCCCGCCATAGAATTGATAGGGGGCACCCGGACCATAAAATAGTAGGGCCATTGAGGGGGAGTCGAATTGAGGGGACATAGACATGACACAACGATTTTCCATTCTCAAACAACCCATATTCTCCACACTGAACCAGCATTTGATAGATTATCCGACCCCGAGCAATCCGAGTCATTGGCGGGGGTTTGGTCCGTTAGCTGGTATTTGTCCAGCCATTCAGATAGTGGACCGGCGTTTTTCCAGCTATGCATTACACACCACATGTGGATCTAGCTTTCAACAGCGTAGAACATATCATGAGAGATGTTGAAGGGGGCTGGTTGCTTCGTTATATGCATGCTAATGGGGCAAGTATGTTTTCCATCGTGGTTTACCCCCATATTTTTCGCGGTTTGTATTATGCGAGTTATGACAGTCCTAGAGAATTCGTTTGGTGCCTCGGAGTTGTCATCTCCCCGTTAATGATTGTGACTGCTTCTACAGACATGCACTACCTCGGGGTCAAATGAGCTTTCGGGGAGCTACAGTAATTACAAGCTCAGCTAGCGCCATACCCGTAGTGGGAGATACGATCGTGACTTGGCCGTGGGGTGGTTTCCCCGTGGACAATGCCACCTTAAATCGTTTCTTTAGTCCTCATCATCCACTCCCTTTTATTCCAGTAGGCGCCAGTCCTCTTCATCTGGCCGCATTGCATCAATATGGATCGAATAATCCATTGGTGTGCATTCAAAGATGGATAAAATCGCTTCTTATCCCTATTCTTACGTGAAGGATCTAGTAGGTCGGGTAGCTTCCGCTATCTTCTTTTCCATTTGGATTTCTTGTGCTCCTAATGTATTGGGGCATCCCGACAATTATATACCCGCTAATCCGATGGCCACCCCGCCTCATATTGTGCCGGAATGGTATTTCCCACCAATCTATGCCATTCTTCGCAGTATACCCGACAAATTAGGAGGTGTAGCCGCAATAGCACTCGTTTTTCCACCGCTGTTGGCTCTCCCTTTTATGAAAAGTTCGTATGTTCGTAGCTCAAGTTCTCGCCCGATCTACCAGAAACTCTTTCGGTTTTTCCTGGCGGATTGCTTACTATCAGGTCGGATCGGATGTGAACCCGTGGAGGCACCATATGTGACTATTGGACAAATTCCTTCAGTAGCTTTCTTCTTGTTCTTTGCCCTAACGCCCATTCTGGGACGAGTTGGAAAGAGAATGACCGATTATTACACCAATCACTTACAATTCGAGGGCGTCGACCGAACTATCTCCTCCACCATAGAATAGTAGGGGCCCCCGTAGGGCACCCCGCCAACCCACTTTTCTCAAATATCGACCGCCCGGCCCCCCTTATAATAGTAGGGTCTATAGCGCACCCTAACAATTTTTCTATGATATACTCCCGTTTAGTTGAGTCTAGAAAGGTCTAGTCCCGGTAGCCCTACCCCCCACCCCTCATAGCTTCCCCCATGCTTTCCGTTGGTAAAAACTGACCACCCGAATCCCTATATCTCCGGCGGTTGTATCTTGACAGTAGTCTCTTTACTACCCTTTGTCAGATCTTGACTAACTATTCATACAAGCTGGAGATATATATATAGAGAGAGAGGAAATGGAACTAGAGCAATGATGCCCCAACTGGATCAATTCACTTATTTCGCACAATTCTTCCGGTGTTGCCTGATCTTCCTTCGTTTATTATATCCCCCTATGCAATGATGGAGTACCTAGACTCAGCAGAATTCCCAAACCACGGAACCGACTGGTTCCACACCAACGGAGGGGGACAACATCCGAGCAACGACCCCAACAGTTTGGAATCTATTTTGGTAAGAAGTTTGACCAGTGCTACATCCTATATGGACTCTAGTTTATTCGAAGTCTCCCAGTGGTGTGACGCCGACTTACTGGGGAGGAAGAAGAAAACTTCTCTATCCGCTTCGGAGAAATCAGTGGCTCGCGGGGAATGGACGGAAACATCCCTTATCTGATTCCGAAGTCTTCATATGGCACAACTCCCAGTCCTCTACCTGGAAGGAGGACACCTTGGAGGGAGGGCATGGAGCTAATCCATGTTTCACAGAGCCAAGTTCACTTAATATGACTTTGAATTCATCTCGCGTCCTTACCTTCATTCCATTCAGGTAAGGGTTAACTGGTTGGTCGAGTGCCGTCCGTCGGCCATCGAGCCCTACCGGCAAAAAAAAATAGATAGAGCCGGCCTCGATCGGTAATAATCTTCCAACGGGGCCGTAGGGCACTACCACTAGAGTATTACCACTAGATTACATACGTGATATAGTGGTCCTATCCAAACTCTAGCCACTATAGTCCCGGGCTAATCGGTTAACGGTGACCCCAGCCCTATTATTGCCCTTTTTTTATATATGCGCCCGGCAGCCCCCACCCCTACCTTTATAGTGGTAAGGCCGGTAGGGCTCTTGTTCACCATGGCATAGCGAGCGGTGGGGCGCATATATAAAAAAAGGGCGAGCAATCCCCCAACTATCTAGAGTAGGCGAGGGGGCCCTTTAGAATAGTAGGGGGCCCTTTATAATACTAGGGCGAGCTATAATAATAGAAAATAGGGTCTTACCGGAATCAACGTATGCCTGCTTACCGACTCGATGCCTCGTGGCCAACTCCACTGATCTCCTCCACCGATTGGCATCTTCTATTCCGTGTGTGGGCCCCCCCAACTAATCTACCCTCCGGCCCCTATTATTCTATTATTCTAGCCCCCCCCCTATATAAAAAAGGGTCTAAAGGGCTAGCTTATTATAGCAAGCTGATTCCGGTGGGTGGGAGGAGGCGCCCCTACTATTCTAAAGGGCCCTTATTAGAAAGGTTGGGCTCAAGAGGTATCTCAACTATTCAACGGAAGCTCTTTAAGCTATGACGGCCTAATATCTTGTTGCTCTTTAAGCTATGACGAAAGGCCCCCTAGAAGAGGAGGAGATATATAAAAGTATTTATTACGCTAAACAGCCCACTCGAGCAATTCGCCATTATCCCATCGATTCCTGTGAAGATAGGGAACTTGTATTTCCCATTCACAAATTCCCCTTTGTTCATGTTGCTAACTACCGGTTTAGTCCTGCTCTCGGTTCATTCCGCCACTAAGAACGGAGGAAACCTAGTACCAAATGCTTGGCAATCATTGGTAGAGCTTATTCATGATTTCGTGCTGAACCCGGTGAACGACAAATAGGCGGTCTTTCTGAAAATGTGAAGCAAAAGTCTTTCCCCTGCATCCGGTCACTTTCACGTTTTTGTCATTCCGTAATCCCCAAGGTATGATACCATATAGCTTCACAGTGACAAGTCATTTCATCATTACTTCGGTCTCTCTTTTTCGCCCTTTATTGGAATTACTCTAGTGGGATCTCAAATAAATGGGCTTCATCTCTTCAGCTTCTTATTACCCGCGGGAGTACCATTGCCGTTAGCACCTTTCTCAGTACTCCCTGAGCTAATCCCTTATCGTTTCCGCGCATTAAGCTCAGGAATACGTTTATTCGCTAATATGATGGCTGGTCATAGTTTAGTAAAGATCTCAAGTGGGTTCGCTCGGACTATGCTGTGTCTGAATAACATAATGTATTTCTCAGGAGGTCTTGGTCCTCTATCAATCGTTTTCGCACTGACCGGTCCGGAATTAGGTGTGGCTATATCACAAGCTTATGTCTTTACAATCTCAATTTGTATTCACCCGAATGACGCTATAAATCTTCATCAACTCCAATTCAGTATAGCCCCTTTTATTCTAGTTGGCCTTACCTTCATTCCATTCAGGTAAGGCCCTTACTATCTATAGGCCTCGAGCTCCGGCGCTTTCTAGAATCTAGAATTGCGGCCGCCTTACCTTCCTTAAAATAGTAGGGCAAATAATAGGGCCATAGAATAGTAGGGCCATAGAATAGTAGGGCCGGCCCGCCCTATTGGCCCATTAGAATAGTAGGGCCAATATAACCCCCCCTGCCAGAATAGTTATCTACCGGTTCAGCCTATAGTTTCCCGGTGCAGTGGGAGGGAGCCCTGGCAAATAGTAGGGGTTACCGGGCCCCTCAAATTCTATGGCCCCAACCTTCGGGGTAGATCCCTACTATTCTCAAAGGGTGGGAGGCCCCGGCCCGCCGATATAGAGATAGGGCGCATATATAAAATGCGGGCCAACTATATAAAAAAGGCCGGGCCGGGCCATAGAATTGTAGGGGCCTCAATTCTATAGAGGGGGGGTTCTGCTTGGCCAGGGGGTTGCCGAATGGGGCGGGGCCCGCCCTTTCCCCTTTCTAATAATGGGATGGGGCTGCGTTCTTTGATTACGGGCTCCCCTCCCGCTGCGGATTACCCAATTAGTTGTAAGGCCCCGAACAGATTACGGGCTCCCGCTGCGTTCGAACAGATTACGGTTTTGCCGAACAGATTACGCCCCTACTATTCGGCAAGGGCTAACCTTTTCAGCCGGGGCCAAGCCGAATAGTAGGGGGCCCAACTATAGCTATAGTTCCCACCCACTGCCATTAATGCCTATAAAATGGTAGGGGGGTGGCCCGGGG
>BSBK01014635.1:0-46595 GCA_027943335.1 Chamaecyparis obtusa | reverse complement strand
CACGACCAAGGATAAGGCCTACCAAAAATAACCCTGCTAGTAACATGCAAAATAGAGAATCATACATAATGTTGATTTTCAAGACTCAAACACTGCAATCAATGTTAGATCTGATTTTCCCTATAAGCCCACATAGGAGTAGCTATAGATCAATAAGAACCCTCCAAGAAATCATGAAAACCTGTAATTATCTTAGTCTATAAAAATTTAAATATAGATGTGTATATGATGTACATGCATATGCAAACTATCAAAATCCTTCAAGCTTTGATACCAAATGTAAGAAATTTTCTAGAAATTGTTGAAAATCTTTAATATAGTAAAACTATTGATGAAATTTAATGCTTAGACTATATCGAGTAAGAAATTTTTTATTTTATGCAAATTTATTAAAATCAAGTTGTCTTAAAATAGAAAACTATGGAAATATTCATCTTCTTGGTTATGCTAGAATACGTCAGTTTAATATGGCTCAATAAACCTATCTTAGCTGAATATAAAATATCAAGGAAATTAAAATTACTAAATATCATTAAAAAAATTAAGAAAGTATAAATTAAAAATACAAGAAGAAAATCTCAAAATACTATATTTTCAAGAGAAACCCTTTGAGAAAAAAATACCAAGAAGAAAAACTTCAATCCTTGTATTATCTTCATAAAATAAATATTACATATAGTTGTTCCTTCATTATCCTCTTCAACGTTTATTACAATAGCAACTATGTACAAAATTGAACTCCCATAATGTCTCCAACTCAAATCCTTAATATATAGACATATGAAGGACCAAAATCTTGCTATACAAGATTACCATGGGTCAAAATAAGTTTCTAAAATACCATGATAAAATCAATACTATCAACTCTCTTGGATTCATGCACATAACCCAAAATATCCACTTACAAATGAGCATACAATTGTCATAAGGTATATAGCCATGCTGGACCAATATAGTGTTAATATATCATAAATACACTCATAATGGATCATAATAACCTATGAAATCTATCATACTATCATACATGCACTTACAAACACCTTACATGTGCCCAAGAACCTAAAACAAAAAGATTCTAATTGAGGTGCCTAACTATTTTGTCATTTTCTCATAATCTAAATGGAAATTGTAACTCCATCTTTACATGAGATTTTTACCAATGTTGGTGAAACAATTTTTGTTTGTGATGAGTAAATTACAAATAAAATTAGGAGAAAAAATAACTAAATTATTACAACGTTGATGTCACCTAAATCCCAACAATGAAAACATATACTACATAAGGTAAGTATTTATAGGTAAGTGGATATCAATTTAAAAATGATGTTCATATAGTGGAATCTCCACACAAATTGTTATGTCTATCAGATATTTTTTTATATTAACTATTCTAAAAAAAATGCATGATGTTAATGAAATGATAAATTAATGATAGTTAATATGATATCCTACTAAATCATAAAATTTATCATATAAATTATATAGCAAAAATTATTCCCTCATATATACTTGAAGATTGACTACATCAATAAGCAACATAGTTATAATGTCCATTAATCATGACAAGATTTATGGTCACCCATAAAGAATGATCATCTAAACATTCATGATACCATATTAGAATTCAAGCACAAACAATATAATAAAATAGTCACCAAAAACCTCATCAAATTTCATATACCTTGTTATAAATTGATAACATTAAAAGGAGATCAATAAACATTATAAGGTAATGTAATCAATTACATGTATTTTAATAACTACATGACCTTTCTCGGAAATAAATAAGTTTTAGAATGTTAGATTGTGTAATCTTCATCCATCCATAAACATGTAATAATAAAATAAAAAAATTAATAAAAAAGATTAAGGAAAGTCATGACATGTGCATGTAGATATAATTTTCTTAATCATGATTATAAAAGGCCTTCCGTTATCTATGATTGTTACTATTTGATTGGTTTCTTGAATCCCTATTAAAGATGGCAATTTCAAGAAACTTGTACTCTCATTATTTTTCTCTTGGGGATCTAATTCTCTAGTAACTATTAGATTGTATCATGATTTGATACTCATTCAAATATATAATATATTCTTCTATAAATGCAAACTAAACCTATCTAAGGCTATAGAAACTAATGACAAGTTTTAAAAGTGTACGTGATTTAATTCGACAACGTTCAATATTTTCCATACAAAACTTGTATAAATGACATCCAAATTGACAAATTATAAATAATAAAAAATTATGTTCAATATTTTAGAAAAATCAATCAATAATTAAAAATTAATATTTTTAAAAATACTAAATTAAATATAATATTTTTAATAATTAAAAGTTTGAACTAAATAAATAATAGATAAAATAATTTAATCACCGACAAAGATTCAAATCGAATCTTTAATTCATAAATTTAACAGAAATGAGAATATTTCACATCTTAAAATTTACCAAAAAAAAATTAATTCTCAAACGAAAAAACATACTCTAATAACACTATTTAACCAACACAAAAACATTTACTAGATAACACAATTTAACCAACACATTATTTGATGGTCAAATAGTTTTCCATCGTCGCCCAAATTATCATAACATGTTGTCATAACATACTTCTTGATAATTTCCTAATACTGATGAAAAGAAATGAAATCCAGAAAATAAATGCTCAACTTATGTAGTACTGCATTTCAGTTATATGCCCTATAATCTGCGGTTTCTCCAGTTGTGACCTTGGAATATTTGTTTCCCAGTTCTCCAGCTGAACATAAACAATCGGACAGAAACAAATATCATGGTTAGAAAGACTTCCACACCATGGTCAATTACCTCTTTATCAGGGAGAAAAGGTAACAATATAACATACCAATTGATTCTTTAGAGACGCTTTTATCGTGTACTACTGTGACTCTCTTGTTTTGCATATCCACCTTCCGAACCCATGACATGTTTTCAAGCAATCGTTTAACCTCTGTTTCTGCTTGACAAGGGGAGACATACACTCCCTCAATATCAAAACACGTTATCCTCTTATCGCTCGACATCTCACAAAACGTCTAGTTATCCAACCTACAAACAAATCTGCTCACAAAACGTCTCTGGTCGACTAAAATTTCACATGAAAACGTCTTTAGAAATCTCTATAAATAAGTAAATAACAATGAAGAGTATCTTCCAAGTTACGGGGAGAATGCATGGTTATTTCCTTGCAATAAGAATGCATTATCATATCCGCGGAAAGAAATATCTAACCAACCAACTCTTTATAAAACTACCATTCAATAACCATTTTTTCTTCGCCGGTTCAAACTCAACTGAAATATGATGCTTCTCACTCTTTGTTAGCTGCATATTTTAATGTTAATCCATTTTTCTTCTGTGGACTTTTACGTTACTTGAAATGTGAAAAACAATGTAATTGCGCTGTAACTCGCTCTCGCTTTCAAGAGGTATAGTTTTCAATTTCTTTAGTCTTGACGGTTTTATGTCGTGTCGTGTCGTGCGGTGTTTCGTTTGTGAGTGCAAAGAAACACAGCTTTCCTTTTTTTGACGTAGTCATGTAAATCAAAGCATGCAAAAAAATAATGGACTAAGATCGTTGACATTTTCTTTCCTTAAATCTACGTAACGTAAAAGTTACTGCAAATTGAATGCTCGAAGTTTCACGGAACGTTGTTCTCTTGTAGCGGGAAAAAAAACTTAGTGTTTCCCTTCGTATGTTTAACAATTTTCGTAGCTGCATAGCCGCTGCTCTTGTAGCGGGCTGCGAACCCAACATTCGAGTTGACTATTATTGTTTTTTTTATAGTAAAATTTATTTATCATACAAAATTCAGCCGGTCCACAAGCTCACGTCACTTATAATGGAGATCATGTATCCAGGCTTGAAATTCGACGGTCACCACTACTTCGCATTTTATGACGGTTTAGTTATTTTAGTGTCTTTTATTTTACGTATTAAGAAAAATATTGATTGTCAATTTTTTTTTCATTTATGAATAATTTAATAAATTATTTTAAATTTAAATATTTTATCAATATGATTTATAAGTTTTAAATAGAAATTGTAATTTAAAAAAAAATTACTCAAAAGTAAAACGTATAATAATCTAATCTAGAATAAAAAATTGTTTTAATTTATTCATTTAAAATTGGGATACAAAACATAAAATAATAAAATAAATAATATCAAAGGTCAAGAACCCTTATCGACGTTGTGTTCTTCCATATCTAATATACATCTTTTCAATTTACATCATTTGTTTTAGATCAATTTAAGAATACTCTCATTATTGCATCTCATGTATCCAAACCCGACTTTGACTTTCTAACACCTTCGATGATATTTTATTTTGAAAATCATCTTTCACAATAACAGTACTTGTAAGAATAGTAAGCAAAGTCTGTCATAAACTTCATCAGATGAGGATAACTTCTAGGTCAATATTATGTGTTACAAAAGACTCTCCATGCATTCATCTTTCATTTTGAAACCCTCACAACTCAAATACAATGAATCAACAAAAGAGTTTATCTCCCTTTTGCAAACATTAACATCAAATGTAGATTCAAATTCATTAACAGTTTTTGAAGTAGTATGTTGCAAATGTTGGAGAAGCTTATCAAGCCAACACTCTGAGATACTATCTTGAGCCTAATGATCTGATGGATAATAAGAAAGGCTAAGGAGTTTTGTTGCATAAAAAAGAAGAAGATCTTGAAATCTTTCATTCAAACAATCCATGGGAAATTGACTATAACCTATTGTCAAGTGTTGAAAACTTTCTTGTGTTCCTTCAACACGAAGTTTCATGGAATTATTGCCTACATCCCTACATCCCCATACATAAAATAATTTAAAATATCATTATAGAATGAAGTAGTTACCTTAAGTCTATGATTCATTATGAGGAAGAAAAAGATTGAAGTTATAATAAAATTGAGATACAATTGTCTATTGATAAGAAATGAGAAAGGAAAAAGATTGAAGCTACAATAAAATTGAGATACAATTGTTTGTTGACAAGAAATGAAAATTCTTATTGATATGAATTTTTAATATAGATACAAAGAACATAAAATTAGAAAATAAGTACTTGAATTAGCAACACATGCAAAAATCTTAAATTTACATGAGCAAGTTTCTAAATTCATATATTTTATTTTTAAAAACTTAAATATAATAATAATTATAAATTAGTTATTTACTCAAAAATCTCAAATTAACTATGCATGTTTCTAAATTAATAATAATATATAGTAAAAATTTAAATCATAAAAGTTTTTATTTGTGATATAAAAAGAATATCAAATTATAAAATATCAAATTAACTAGGCAAATTTCTAAGTTCATATATTTTATTTAAAAAGAATTCTACATTAATATAAATATAAGAATGTTTCCAAAATAATAATGTTTTATATAAAAAATATTCTAAAATAATAATAATATATAATATAAAATACTTTTATTTGTGATAAAAATAATAAATATATAAATATATAATAAATAATATAAAATATTTATGTTACATAATAATATTTTGTTTATTGGTAAAAATAAGTTTCTAAAATTCATACAAAGAAACATAATATTCTGTTTAAAAAAGAATCAAAATAAATATCAGTATATATTAATAAAATAGAAACATATATATTATAAAATATATTATATTTATCATATATAAATGTCATACATATTATAAAATAAGGGGGGTGAAGGAAGTGTTCACCAGTCAAGTCGTGAAAGTCTGAGAATGATATCAACTTAGTAACTTTGAAAAGGGTATTTGAAAGTGTAAAAACATTGCTAGGTTGTTTGGGGATATTGTGAATGAATTGCTGATTTCAAGGTTTGAAGGGCTACTAGATAGGCCTAGAAAGGCTATAGTAGAAGAATGCTAAAGGATGAGTGGATAGGAGTTAATGGGAAGTTGCAACATGGAAAATGTACCATGTTGAGATGATCTAAGGTGTTAGGATCGGGGCGTGAAGTCTGGTTTGAGTTTTGATGTGGTGGAGGCACTAGGTACACTAGGTGGCCTAGGAGGGTACACTATCTGGATAAACTAAAATGTAAACCTTCCATTTCAGAGAGGGAGAAGTTGGAAAGGAAATGAGATACTGCATCCTTGAATTGAGTTGGTTCCTTAAGGCTCTTCCTTGGTCTTCCAAGTATTATGTGCCTGCAAGTCATTAGCATAACAACATAAAGTATTTTTTATTAATAATGAGAAATATTTTTACAACTCAGCTCAATAAGAGCACCGGAGAAAAGAGTTGGGCAGAGAAAAGCTTCCGGTATTGCCACAAAAAATAGAAGAGAAAGGTTGTCATTAAATCTTACAAACTTCCCGTTATACATATGGGGTAATGCATGAGCAATTTACAGTCCACCCAATTTATAGTGCTATATAAATTTGACATTGTACAATATTTTGTATCTCCATTTAGTCCAATGAACCAATTGGGTCTCCCCTACCCTTGATTGTCTCAAGTATTGCCTCGTGGTCTAACTCACGAACATTCCAAAGAGTTTTATTATGAGGTCTTCCCCCATATCTGATCAAGTGGACATTTGATACAATGACGAGGTTTGAATAATGAAGAATCTTTCTATGTGTCTCCCAATCCTCGAACAACCACAACCTAGGGTTCTTCATAGCATACCGTCTAAGCCCTGTACCAGTTACAACCACTGCTCCTATAGGGTATTCTAATCCTTCACCATAGATAACCGAGTGATCCAATTTCTTTTTTGCCTCAACACAATGACACAAATAATAATGTATCCCTTCTTCATTGTCTTCAAGTGCAGTAATAGCAAAAAAATGGCATGTAATGATATAAACATAATGAGGACATTGGTTTACTGAATATTTATGATAAAGTACTAAATTTGAGATGATTTGTATGTGGAAAATTTTACCTGGTTGTACTAGATCAAATAAGCGATCAAAGTCAATGGATGATTCCATTTCTATCAGTTGTAGTGATTCATGGGGATGATAGGAGGCAAGTGGACTCAAAATACATGTATACCATTCATCAACCGATTCCTTTGACTCACACCCATCCCAATCTTCATCTACACATGATGAACAAAAGCACGCCATATGTCATGTGTGGATACTCCATGAACCTGCATTACAACTTCTAAAAGAGTGTAGCTCACTTGATCCTGTCAATGTACAACAATCCTCATATGGTGCAATGTTAGTTTCATCCATCAACCAAAAGAATCTATGAACCATAGACTCACCTTCATTACCTAGACCCATTGTAGTGTTACACCACTGGATAATACATCCCGCATCTAACAATGTTGTTTTCTCTTTGTACTTTAATTCTTCACGTGCTAAGGCTCTTTTAATACATGCACCTGCACCATTGTGCTCTCCCTTTCCATGACCGGCCTCTGTGAAATTCCACATATATTGAATTCCAGTAATCTTATGCATCTTGCACAACCAATAAAACATCCGAGAATTCTTGAATTGTGATGCACAATTATCTGACCATATGATATGTCGATGATATTTTATGCCCCTGTTTTCCAAATGACCATAAAATAGGTGAAAGAAACCGTACAACAAACTCTGTAGAATGTGAGCGATCATCGCTAATATCACACGACATGTACAAGAGAAAATTCTAGAGCTCATTTGAGTGCTTGGTAAGTAGATCTCTCAGCCTTATTCCCTACTGGTGACAATCCTAGAATGAGAAAATTATGATAAAATGCCTAAATATAGCTCTCAATTTTCCAGTTTGATACAAAGATGAACTCAAATGCTCATGATAATGCTCTCAAATCTCACTATTTACTCTCAAATGCTCAAGATATTGCTCAATTGCTCTCAAATTTCCTATAGTGATGATGCTTTGCATTTGAATTTTCTAAGATCCTTATGCTCTCAAAATGACTTCTATTTATAGTAAAATCCCAAGGGTAAGGGGTAGAGTTACTTGATCATGGTTTAGCCTTGGTTGAGTCAAAAACTTTGAAATGTTTTTAAATGGGGGAACAATTTAAATGATTGTCTCAAAGGTTTGGACAAGTAGACAAATTTGAGTGGTTGAGATTCAAAGTTGAAAATGTGTGATTGAGATTCAACAATTTGGAGTGATCCATGTGCATTGTGTTCTCAATTCTTGTTGGTTTCTCAAATTATGTTGAAAGATATTAAGATTAATTAAATTCCATCAATTAATTAAATTAGCCATGTAGGGGAATAGGTTCAATTTAATTTTTGATTTAAAACTATACAATTAATTGATTAAAATTAATTATACAGTGTGATTGAGCTCTTTAAGCTTGTATTTAATTATTTGATGTAATGATTTGATTTTTCCTTTGATTTAAATGATTTTGTCCAATTTTGATTAATAAATGTCTATTTAAAATTGATTTGATCCATTTTTATGAGAATTAGAGCATTTGGCTAAGATTTTGCAAATTTGAATGATTCTAAGACACCTGCCCAGTTTTGGGTGTTTACAAATGCCCCTCTTTAGATTGATGTGCGTAGCACATTGATTCAAAGAAAATTTCATGTCCTGATCACTAATTCGATACTTGATTGATTGATACAAAACTGATTTGAAACCTGATTTGAAAATTGATTTAACATGCCCCACTGATAATGTTCAAAATTTTAATGCCTCAGATTCAATATTTATGCATATTTGATACTCTTATAATGCCCCCTTAGAAATGAAACAAATTGATCACCGGATAGAAAAGATGATGAAATTGATTGATAATAGATCCAATATGTTTTCATTTCTGAAAAACATTGATGATAATAATGGCCTCAACAAATGCCCCAGTTTGATAGATTTGCAGATATAGATAAAAAGGTCAAAATTTCTTCAACATTAGGTCAAATAGCATAAATAGGTTGAAAACCCCAAATTTACTATTCATTTGCACTTTTTTCTTTTGAGATTTTTGCTCTAATCCTGACAAAGTTGATTGCGATAGTTGTCCCTATTCGAGAGCATCATTTTGAGAGAGGACAACGATATCAGAGACCATTGGATTACAGACCTCTAATAAGTGACTCTGACCCTCCTAGTGCATTTATTACCATTTTTTCAGCATTTATAGCATTAAAAACATGATTTTTCGATGAAAATTTGTCAAATGCCACCTAGGGTTGATAAAATGATGCCTAGGAAGATAAACTACCACATCTGCACTTTAAAATGATGCCTAAACATGTTGAAATGCCACCTGTGAGAAATTTTAAACCACCTAAAAATTGGGTTTTCTGTCAAATTATGTGTAAAATACCGCCTAAAAAACCCTTAGAATTTTAAAGTTGCCTAGACATGTTTAAGTGCTGCCTAGGATCATAAAATGCTACTTAAGATTCAAATTGATGTGTCTGCATGGTAAAGTGTCACCTATGAATATTGATTCACTGCGTAAGGTAAAGTACCACTTCCGCATAGGCAAATGACACCTATAGGAATTTGAAAATTTGGATGTTCAAACTTGATTTTTTTTAAAAAAAAAATTTGATGTCTCTGACTGAATGATTGAATGTCCAAGATAGATAGGTCTGTTGTAGTTAAGCAAACAAGTGATTAGGATATCAGGATAATACTAACAATGAATGTT
Source organism: Chamaecyparis obtusa (assembly GCA_027943335.1). NCBI lineage: Eukaryota > Viridiplantae > Streptophyta > Pinopsida > Cupressales > Cupressaceae > Chamaecyparis > Chamaecyparis obtusa. The sequence goes on along the minus strand of BSBK01014635.1, from coordinate 36,966 downwards.
TGATTTGTCAATCTGATAGGATAGAAAACTGATACGATAGATAACTGATCATACTAGTCCCGCCTCAAGATCTAGAGTTAGGAACAACAAGGTGATAGCACTCGCAAAGAGAAAAGATTGATTGAATTTGATTGATTAACTTAAAATAATCCACTGATATAGAATACTGATATGATTCCCTTGATTTGCAAAACAAGCACATTTCTGCAAGTTATATGTACAGTCCCTAGCTTCTTGGATTCTAGATTTAGGTCAGGAGCTGACCCAGCCAAAGTACCACATTATTGAGATGTGTGGTTTGAGCTTCCTCTTAGACATCCCTCCATTTCAGTTAAACTGAGGTCTTTTGATAGCTATGGTAGAGCGATGACACTCTGACCACAATACTTTCCACTTGCCATTAGGGGAGATGACCATCACTCCTGAGGATGTTTAAAGACTACTCCATATCCCTACTTAGGGAGAGAGAGTATATTATGATTCCATGTATGACATAACTGTTTGAAGATGTGTATTTGGTGATGATACCATTGGAGATGATACTATTACATGGGCATAGTTTGTTTCATTTCCTACATTGCTAGTGGTCTTAGGTGCTCTGATAGGAGGTTTACTGCTTCCAAACAGGCGAGGTTGAGGATTCTCTATTGGATGGGGCCACATATTAGAGGATTTCATTGCACAACCTTGACATCTTGATTGGGGTTCTAGTGTACTAGCACAATTATATCATGATTTGCATGAGGTTGTATATAGATCAAGTGCATCATTGTCAGCAAGTGCAGTTGTGTTGCAATTATGGGTATGGGAGAATCTTCCCAATACTAGACCAATATCAGCATGTACCTAAGGTTATGATTATCCGTATGCATTTTTGTATAGTGGCATGGTTATCCAGCATCATCTAGGCAAACTAGAGTATTGGTGTCGCATGATCGATGATATATATCAGGTAGTATGGAAACCGTATCTGGGTTGTGAGCGTTGGCAAGAGGACGATGATGAGCTCCCATACATGTTTGCACCAAGATGGATGATAGGTCGATCACCACTAATGATTGAGAGATTATGCTTTGTGTTACCCTAATTTTCATGTGCATGCAAATTTGGCTAAGATCTATCCTAAGGTCTCTATTTTTACCCTGCCAAAGATCCCTAAAATTTTCATGGTTTTATGTTTCATTTCCTGGCCTCTACAATTTATTCCATTCCCTGGTCTACAGGTTTGAAGATTCATAAATGTAGCCGTTGGAGGCAAAAAACCCTTGAAAACCCTAAGCCTTCATTCTATTTGGTCATTACTTTATTTGCCACTTAAGTTCCCAATACCCACGTGCACCTTATATTTCTTTCAGTCGCTGGTTCTCGAAGTCTTCTAGCAGTTACCCTTTCCATTCGGTGATTCAGTGACTGCAGTGGTTCTTTTAGTCTCCAGTGTTTGGTGGTTAAGTCTAAAGTTCTAGTGATTTGGCAAATGAGCATTCACGTAATCTCTTAATCCCTGGCGATTAAGTCTCAACATCTTGCGACTTAGCAAACGTTCACTTTCTTTAGTCACATAGTCGCTAAGTCTTTTGGCAGTCACTTTAGTGGGGTCCCAGTTCTACAGGATCCGACGGTCATCGTGAGTTCACAAAGAGTCTATCAGAGGCTTGCGATCTCACGACAACCATCGATCTTCCCTTTTGATGCAGCATTTCAAACTGTCAGTGGGTCCACTGCCACATCATCCTATGTGGAGGTTTGTGATTGGTTGAGGATGGTGACTTGTATGATTTTTTAGAGTAGGCCTGGTGACCTGTATCCCTTGAAGATCTACGATTGGCGCATAATCTCATAGAGTGTGTCAGAGCCGCGAGATCATGCGTCAACCGTCGATCTTGCTTTATGTCAGAGGCTTTGTCAGGTGGGTCCTTCCTTGCTGATGTGCTTGAATTTGATTGGTTTGCGCAGTGATTACTGGATATTTGTCAGTGGGACCATGTCAAAGGATCTGCACAGATGTCAGAAGGATCAAGATCTATGGCTGGCGCATGTTCTGAATGAATCTTTTGAAGGCATGAGAACATGTGCTGACCACCCATTTTGCCAACTATTTAGAATGTGTTAGGTGGGTCTAATGCTAGTTAGGATGACATGCTGGCTTCTCATTGGCTAAAGTGAAAAGGAGATCTATGGGGCTGTGTCGCCAGGTGTGCTGATTTGCCATGTTTTGATTGGTTGCCGAGTGATGACAAGGTTACAAGTGGACCCATGTGTCAGAGGATCCCAGTTCAAAAGAGATCAACAGATGGTGCATGATCTGAGAGAATATTCATTGGCCATGAGATTATGCGCTAGCCGTTTATTTGGAATCTTGTCAGTGGGTCTATTGTCAGGGACTTTATAAGGTGATTGCTGATAGAGTAGCTGGAGCGAATAAAAGAATGCCAAGTGGCATAAATGGGCCGAGGGTTAGTAAAGCTTTCTGTGAATCGGCAACTAAGGGGTTTCTTGTGTTCTCTTAATGTAACCAAGGTTAATAAAAGGACTCAGTGATTTAGCAGAAAGCCTTGTTCACTGAATCGCTTAACTAGACTGGAGTTAAGAAATGTATTTTGTGACTTAGATTTTCTTCAGTCGCATAGTTGCCAAATGACTTGAAAGAGGAAGGTCTTGAGGTGGGTCCAAACATGTTGATATGTCGATATGCTCAATTCTCATTGGTCCAAACATGTTGATAAGGGCTTTTGACTTTTCTAAAGGGTTTGCGACTGTTGCCAGGTGATCTGGGCCGTTCATCTGTCGAGAAGATAATAGACATCTAGGGTCACATTTTAAAATGATTGGCTAGCCATTAAAAATTCAAATTCAAATGTCTCTGCGATGGTTTTTACCAGGTTTTGATTCAACACGATGCAGCGGTGAGGTAGCTCAAAAGATTTATGTCTCCTAGACACTTGCAGTTAAAGAGGGATGATGAGGAAGTCTGGGTGGCCATTTTGGGTCAATTCCTATCTCTAAAAAGTACCAATTTGAGCATTCATGGTGAGACTTTGTGCAGGAAAGTTGATGAATCCAAGTTGCTTGTTTGCAGGCAACATAGTACAGGGATGGGCACGTAAGCAAAAGATTTGATTGGCCATGATGTTATAAAGATACACTTATGATTAGTCTTGTTTGAGTTAGGGTTAGATATCATTCTGATAAAAATCTTTGTAACCCTAGTTAGGTTTTAACTCCTACCTACATGCAAAAATAGGAGATGTATATAATTTTTTTTGAGAGCTTTAGAGCTCAGAGAATGGACTTTTTGTAAAAGGAGAGTTAGACAATTGTTAGAAAACTCATCTTTTCTAAAAGAGTTATCTATGGCATTTTTTCTTCCCTCTAGCTCCTACAGTTGTATTCTTTCATTGATAATTCAAACATTGCAGAGGTTATTTGTGACAATTCTTCATGTCCCTTTGCTTCCTTGTTTGATTTATCTGTTAGTGAATTAAATTTTATGAATGTATGTCTAGTGATAATTTAGGGTTCCTGATCCCTCTCATTTTCTGTAATTGTGTGTGTTATTGTGTTTGATCTAATTTGAAGGCTCTTGTGGGTATACTTCAACCCCCTAGCCATCTTGTCTCAATCCTACACCGAGTTGCAGAAATGAATGTCTGCTTACAGGTCATAGGTTGTGTCTTATGTTCAGGCCCTCCTATGAATTACTTATGCAAGTCTATTCATTGAGTTGTGATCTCCTAGACCTAAGTCCCTCATTGGTCTCCCCCCAATATGCTGTAATTCATACCCCTAATTTCGGTGTATCACCTTGTAGGTAGTTTTCTTTCAAGTCATTTCCTTTCGTGCATTTCTTCTATCACTTTTCCCCAAAAGTTTTAATTTTCCTATCAAGAAGCAAATTAAGGTGATTATCCAAGAGGAACCAGCCTAGAACCTAGAGGTCTCATCTCAGTTAGCAAAGGTCCCACAACCTAGAGATGATTCCCATGTTATACTGAGTTATCAAGACAAAGAGAGCTTGAAACAAGGGTGCAAACTTAGTGTATAAAACTTTGGTTGAGTATCTAGGCAGTATGGCCAATATCAGAATATGCCCCAAGGTATGGCATTATATGCTTGAGTCCAGGTAGAGAGATCGATGTGGGGTGCATAGATTGACTTCGAGTTCGCATGTGATCAGATTGATAGATTGATATATATCAAATGGGACATGTTAGAGCATGTGGTTGATGTTGGGATGTTCATGGAGTATAGAGAGTGGTTCTCCTGTAATAGATTTTTGAGATTCACAGATCCTACAGAGCTGATTCTAGACAAGGATGATCCATCAGATGATGAGGGCAGAGATGATGATGTGGATGGTGTGGATAGACCTAGACAATGCAGAGCTCGTAGAGTACAGAGACATCCTAGGGTTATAGGTAGAGGATGAGCAGGACCACAGATACGAGGTGGTCACTTCAGAGCCAGGGATATAGATGTCAGATGAGCTCAGCAGGGGTAGGGACCTGGATTTGTATAGCCTAGATCTCCAACAGTATGGGGATAGCAGAGAGCCAAATGATAGGGTCGCATTACTACTACAAGATAGGTTCCTGGAGGACAACATGGATAGATTCTAGCACAGTAGGTTCCCTTGGTATAGCATGGATAGATTTCAGCACAACAAGTGCCTCCTCAAATACTTAGGCCATAGGATATGGGTCGGGCTTCACAGGCTTCTCCTGGTATAGATGCTCTGACACAGGATGTACAGACATTATAGATAGGTATGTCAGCAGTGGTTGGCCGATTAGATCAGGTAGCTAGTATGATACAGTAGTTCATGACTATGATGGCTCAGAGGTTGAGTGTTTCTAGTACTAGTCATACTCCTCCTACTCAGGACATATCAGGTGACAAGGGACCAGATGGATCGGGGATAGGTGATAGAACGGGTGCCCCTACTGGATCGTGAGATGATTGATTATGGATTTTCCTTGTTGATGATTTTGTATCATGCTATATGTATTGATCAGGAGTATGATGTATCATTTTGTTGATGATATTGTATCTTTGATATACAAATTTGATGGATCTTTGATGTTATGGACATTTATATGATTATGGACTTTCCTTGATTCTTGTGATGTGTTTATGTGAGATTATCTTTATATGCAGTTCTATATGATGTTTATGATGCATTTACTTTTGATTGTGCTATGGATGCAATGTATCTTATATATGATATAGATAAATGAATGCAAATAATAATGTAACTTTAATATGTTTTTTCTAATTTTCAATGTATGGATGCAAATTTTTTATTATGGAAAGTATGGATAATGAATGCAACTATGTTTTTGATTTTCTTTTATGTATGCAACTCTTAAAATGAAATCCTTAACTAAATTTATGCAAATGATTAATGAGTAATGAATCTTTTTCTTTTTCTTTTTCGATATAAGGATAATGAATAATGAGAAATGCTATGGATGAATATAAAAGATAATCTCACATTATTGATTTGAACCAAGGATAAAGTGTTTAAATTGAACCCCCCTTAATGATTGATCAAGATATTAAATCAATGAACCCTCTTTCCCTTGGAAAAATACATCAAACCATGCACTTAATCTAACATGAAAATGCAATGCAATGCAACTAATTCTCACTAGCTTTTAGCAAAGAAATGCCATAGAGAAATATTTTCATCATTGAGCATTGTGGGACTGGAAAGCAACTACAACCATCACTAACCACATCATGATGATATGAATACTACTTTATATCACTTTTGGTAACCCTTTAGGAAACTAGTACAACCCTCACTAGTTGAATAACCAACTATGGGAGCATGAATACCGATTTCAACGGATTCAATATTGCAATTGGATTTTGGTATTAAGACATGAAAGATCTAAATAGCCAAGGGATCCATTTGTGTAAACAAACAAAGGGCAACCCTCCACCCTATATGAAAGTCCTCGATGGTTCTTTGATGACCATGTCGTTAGATGAATTCACATAAGTTGGTGGATCTCCCTCAAGATAGTCACTCAGAAAGAAGAAAAATATTGTGTCTCCATCATTTCCAATCTAGTCGAAACATCATTGATTTGCTAAAAAGACACGATAAAAAGAAATTCAATAAAGATCCTCAAAAAGCTTCAAGTGTTTTGCAATGTATCAAAATTTTCAAAAACAACTTCCAAACATTCTGATCATTTAAGTGATGTCAAGTTTTAATCCTGAATAATAAAGTTAATGAAGGCTCAAGGATCAAGTTGTAGGATCAAAATACTTGGTTATGAACAATGATATCCATCAAAGGTTCAATGAAATCTTTCTCTTCTGAAGCTTTGATAAGTCCCTCTTTGATGTGTGACTGAAAGTAGCACTATTGAATTTGTTTGTACCAAAAATCTAATCCTTTCCTGCCCCCAAGTGATAAATGTGATCATGTGACAAAACTTAGGGCAATAGGAAACCTAAAATGCAACAATGCATCTAAAAGGTTTTATTATGACTATGCACAAATGACAGATGCAATGAAGATTTACAAGTGAGATGATGGAAATGCAATATGTACACATGCAACTAGGAAAGACTTAGGGGAACAAAAGGCACCTAATTGCCAGGTTTTCACCTTTTGGGTTTATTGCTCTTTTTCTCTTTTTCATTTTATTTTTTGCTACCAAGGTGCCTATTTGCTAGGTTTTCACCAAGGCACTTTTTTCTCTTTTTTTTTTTTTTGATTTTGAACTTTTCTCAATGTTTTTTATTTTTATTTTATTTTCTCATGTACAAAAGTGATGTTTGGATCATCGGATACACACTTGTCTGATACTCTTTCTTCTGATACTCTCTCATCTGATTAGGTATGAAACCTCTTTAAATGGATGCTATTAATGGGCTCTTATAATTCTTCCCCATCACAATTGGCTATTTTGTAAGTCCCTGTTCCAAAAGAAGAAACAATGACAAAAGGACCAAGCTAATTTTCTTCACATTTACCCTTCTTTTCCCTTTCCACTTGATTTGTAGGGTTCTCCCTTAGCACTAAATCACCCACTTGAAAGACTCTTGGTTTAATGTGCTTGTTATAGTTACTTGAAATCATGTTTTGGTAAACTTTCAAATGTTCATAGGCTTGTGCTTGATGTTCCTCTAACAATTCCAATTGTTGAAGTTGGGAAACCCTATAATCCTCATATGTTATTAGTCCTTGCAATGATACTCTTAGGGATGGGATTTCAAACTCCAAAGGTAAAATAGCTTCATCTCCATAAACCAATGAATACAATGTAGCTCCTGTAGGTGTCCAGATACTAGTTCTATAAGCCCATAAAGCCAAGTTGATTTGTATGTGCCAATCTCTTCCTAATTTGTTCACTGATCTCTTCAAGATTTTAAGGATATTCTTATTAGTAGCCTCGGCTTGTCCATTTCCTTATGGATAGTAAATGGAAGAAGAATGATGGGTAATATGAAAAGTATCACAAAGCTCATCCATATCTTTGTTCTTAAATTGTTTTCCATTGTCAGTAATTATGGCATAGGGAATACCATATCTACAAATGATGTGATTAAGGATGAACATAGAGATTTATTTTCCTGTAGCAGTGCTCAAAGGAACAACCTCTACCCATTTAGTGAAGTATTCTGTAGCTGTGATAATGTATTTGTGCCATTTATTTGTGAGTGTTTACACCTTCATGAAATTAGTGATGAACTACAACTGATTTGAATAAATTGTATTACTTGAAGATCTGTGATTTGAGATCACTGAGTTGTTGATTAGATATGTAAGATGATTAAATCAGTAATATGTTGTCATTGATGTCAACTAAGTTTTGATAGTATTTATCTTGTAAGTTACTATTGTTGGCAAGTTGTCTATACTGAGGTATATGACTTAATATAGTGTTGTCATTATGGAAACAAAGTCATATAGCAGTTTGGAGTCAGTGCACCTAATGAGAAGATTAGAAATTAGCCAAGCGTTGAAGACTAGACAGTGTACATAGTTCCTGCAGATCAGAGCATCAGTGCACATGTGTACAGATGAATTATGGTATGCACCATGGAAGCTAAGTTTGTTAAACTATACTCATGCTTATTCTATGAGTGCATAAGCAGTTCTGCAAGGATGTGAAAGTTACAGTCAGTTGAAGTTGCATAGCCAGTATGTGCTAGTAGAGAACAGAGCATGGAGCCGACAGTTAGCATTTTGGTTTGCGATTATAATGTAATATTGTAAAGGCCATGCACCCATTGTATTTAAGTTGCTGACATGTATACTTGTTTGTTTTTAAGCCCGCTTAAGCCAATTCATTTGGAAGCATCCTTTGTAGTAGGTCTAAGGGTTGACCTAGTTGTTTAATTTGTATGAGCGTATAAATATAAGATGCGCCCATTGTATTCAGTATGGAAGTTGTAAGAGAGATGTGTTAAGTAGAGTAGAAGTGTGCGATGACACTATGAGATGTATTAAAGCTTTATAAGAGGTCAAAGCATCAACACATCAAAGGAACTGATCAGACAAGTAATGTCACAGTGACAGTTCACCTGCAGATATAGTGTATATCTAAAATTTGAAGGTTGTAGCCTTCACCATTTGAGTAGTGAACTCTAGGATAGTGAGTCCACTCCCCTAATAGGGATCATTGTAAAAGAATCCTAACAGGGTCTGACCCTTAGCAAGGTCTACTATACTTAAAGCATTGTAAAGCTACTCCTAACAGGGTAAAGGATCTTCTAACAAGGATCACAAAACACTAGTGTAGAATATTAGTGGGTGTCAATTCCCACCAGGGTTTTTACCTATTTGGGTTTCCCCATAATGATATTGGTGTCGTGTGTTGATTTCATGTTTCATGTTTATGTGAATGTTTAATTCAGTACTTAAGCATTTAAGTTCAGCATAAAGATTAAAGTGAAAAGTTAAAATATAGTGAATGTTGATTCACCCCCCCCCTTTCAGTGTTCGCATTCCTAACAATTGGTATTAGAGCTCTGGTCCTCAGTAAAGAAGTTTAACCACTTGAGGAGATCATGGACAAAGTAGAAATGAAACATCTGAAGAAAAATCTTGAAGCTGATCTTGAAGACCTAGACAAATCTAAAAGAGAAATTGAAGAACTAAAAGAGAAAGTTAGTGATGCTCAATTAGTTATCAAAAAGCTAAGAAGGGATCTAAAAGAATGTTTTAACAGTGATCTAGGAGAAAAGGTTAAGAAGTTGAATGAAGACAATGCATCTATGAAAGAAATACTTGAAGAATTTGATGATAAGCTAATCAACAATCAATAAGTCTACAATGAACAAGTCAAGGAGAACCTTCAACTCAATGAAGAATTAAGGGAAGCCAATTTGGAAATCTTGGAACTAAGGAATTGCAAAGAAAGATTGGAGTCTGAATTAAAAGAAGCAAAGAATCACATTGAAAAATTGTACACTAGTTCTGATTTGGTAGAATCTCAGTTATATGCAAAAAGAGTCAAAGAAGACACTAGCTATATTGGATACAATGAAGCACAAAATCAGATTGATAATATGTGAGCAAGAAAGGAGACACAAAAGGACTCTACTGATACTGAAAAGACTAAAGATCATTCCAAAGACAATGATGGACCACCTAAGAATGAGCGCAAGCCTAGAGAACACACTTGTTTTGCATGTAACAGGCATGGACATATTGAAAGGAACTGTACTGAGGTAAGATCTTTTAATGGCTACTGTTATTCATGCAATAGATTTGGTCATAAAGATATGAATTGCAAGACTAGTAAGAAGAACATGATTCAACATGATCAAAGAAATTAGAATCAGACAAATGTAAGAAGTTCTCATAATGTTACATGTCAGATATGTAACTATAATGGTCACTTAGTGCAACAATGTAAAATGGTGACTCATGTCAATGCGCTGAGGAATATTAGACCTCCAGTCATTTTTCACTCTTGTAACAAGGCTAGACACATCTCAAGATTCTATAGATCAAGGACGCAAGGTCAGGAGAGCCCTAAAAAGATCAAAGAACTAGTATTGGATCCTGAAGAAGAAGTCAAGTTTGTGAAAGCCTCAGAGGATGTGAGCTTGATTTGGTTAGAAGGAAAGAAGAACAAGACTGATGATCTGTGTCCTTCTCCATAGTTATAACAAGTTCCTTAGAAACTTCCTCTGCTGCAACCACCTCGGTAGCTACTGCCTCTACCGCTAGATGAACTTTCACCTCTCCACTCAGTCTTACCTTTGTCCAGATTTGTCTTTTCAGGTTCAGATCTACCAGTTTCACCATTAGATCTACCTATTCCTCTAGAGAATCTACCACCTCTTCCTTTCTACCTTTTCTCATGTCTCTTGTTCAATTTCTCCTCAACTTTCAAAGCAAATTGATAAGCCTCTTCAATGCTTTCCAACTTAACCAAGCTAATTTATTCTTGGATCGAAACCCTCAAACCATTCAAGTATCTACCAATTCTTTTCACATCATCTTCATCATGTCCAGATCTAATATCTAATCTATAGAATTCCTCAGTATACTCTTTAACGGAGCTATCTTTCTGCTTCAAGCTTTGCATCCATCGAACTAGGTTAATCTGATAATCACAGGGTAAGAGATTTCCTTTCAATTTATTTACCATCTTATTCCATACCTTGATTTTGTCTTTGCCCTTTCTTTTTCTGTCCAATTGCAAATTTTCCCACTATAGGGATGCATGACTCTTCTACTTAGTGCTTGCAATCTTCACCTTCTTATCCTCAGGAATGTTTTCATATTCAAAATATTTTTCCATCTTAGTGATCCAGTCCACCAATTCATCATAATCCAATTTTCCACTATATTCAGGAGGATTGGAATGTGGTGTAGACTTCAAACTTGTCAAAGCCTTAAAAAATATTTCTTCATATTGATCTATAACAGGTGCCGGTTCTGCATTCACCTATTCTTCTTCAACTTCATCATCACTAATATCTTCAAGATGTCTGCCTCTTCTTTGGATTGTCTCCACTGCTTCCAATCTAGCAGCAATCTTTCTTAGCATATCTGCCAATCCAAGATTTGCATCTCACCTCCCATGAACCATCCTGAAAACCCTTTATAATTGTAGGTCAGATCGCAATCTACCACCCCACAACAAATCAACTAGGGATTCAAGAGGAACCAACAAACCTAGATCTACAAACCTAGATCAAGATCTAACCTTGCTCTGATACCACCTGATGCATGGAAGGGTTCAAGAGGGGGCAAGTAATGGCACACCCTGATGATCCAAGCCTACTCAACACAATGTGGAAGACAACAAACACAAGAGTGAGAGAGAGAATTCCAGATTTTTCATATATTGTGATCAAATAAATTCATACATGCTAGGCTATGAGGCCTTCCCGGTTACGCCCTGATATTACAATGAAACTCAAAAGTCCTTAAACATGCGAGGATCTATTAAAATCTCAATTCTAATGTCTACTATCTTCTTGCTACCAAAAACTACCATAAACCCTAAACCAACAACTACATTTATACAAGAGTCTACCAAACTAAGTCGGCCTTCAGATCCATAATCAACAGAAGGAATAGTCAGATCTAGGACCACATGCCTCCCAATGAAAGATTCCATCATTAAATCTACAACCCATAATAAATTTACAAGTCAGCCCAACAAGAACTCAAAATAAACTACTCGACAAACAAGGATGACTAAGCAATAGACTAGCAACACTGAGCGCCAATGAAACAACTGACCACCAAGGGGATGACCGACCACACTCGGTAACCAAAGGAAACCAACCAACTACTGACCAACTCAGTCAAAGAAGAAACTGAGTAACATAGGAAAATTCAAACATATTTTTGGTGACACAGGTTTGCCAAGGACCCAAGATGCTCCTGCATCAATGAAGAAATTGATGCAATTAAAAGGAATGAAACATGGGAGTTGGTTAGTCTTTCTCAAGGAAAAGAAGTGATTGGAGTAAAGTAGGTTTATAAAACAAAATTGAATGCAAATGGTGATGTGCAAAGACACAAGGCAAGACTCATAGAAAAAGGTTACTCACAACAGCCTCAGGTAGACTACAATGAGACATTTGCACTAGTGGCTCATTTAGATACCATGAGGACAATACTTGCCATTGCAGCTCAAAAAAAATGGGTAGTATATCAAATGGACATGAAGTCAGCTTTCTTGAATGGCATATTACAAGAAGAAGTCTATGTGGAGCAGCCACCTAGGTATGAGATTTTGGGTCATGAAAACAAAGTTTACAAGCTCAAGAAGGCTCTTTATGGATTCAAACAAGCCCCAAGAGTGTGGTATAGTAGAATTGACTCTTATTTTTTGCAAAATGGATTCAATAGGTGCAACTGTGAGCCTACATTGTATACCAAGATGAATGAAAATGGTTAGATCTTAATTGTTTATTTATATGTTGATGATTTAATTTTCACAAGTGATTTATCAATTGACATGTTTAAATCAGCAATGACAAAAACATTTGAGATGACTGATTTGGGTTTAATGAAGTATTTTCTTGGCATTGAAGTAAATCAAAATGAAAAGGGTATTTTCATCTCTCAATCTAAGTATGCAAATGACATCTTGAAAAGATTTAATATGATGAACTGCTAATCAGCTCCAACACCTATGGTCACATGTTTGAAATTGAGTAAAGATGACAAAGGAGATGATGTAAATACAACTTTGTATAAAAGAATTGTTCGTAGCCTTATGTATCTAATAGCCACAAGGCCAGACATAATGTTTTGTGTAAGTTTGATTTCAAGGTTCATGGAGACTCCAAAAGATTTGCATTGGAAAGTAGCAAAAGGAATTTAAGATATTTAAGTGGAACAAAGAATTATGGGATCCAATACACAAGCTCAAATGAATTCAAACTCATAGGATATACAGATAGTGACCATGCTGGAAGTATTGATGATAGAAAGAGCACTTCTGGTTATGTTTTTCATGTTGGATCAAGTGTAGTATCATGGGCATCAAAGAAACAAGCAATTGTCACTCTTTCATCTATTGAATCAGAGTATGTAGCAGCCACAAGTGGGTCATTTCAAGCCATTTGGATGAGAAGAGTTTTGAAAGATCTCAAGAAAAAACAAGAAGAAGCGACAAAGATCTATTGTGATAACAATTTAGCCATATCATTGTCAAAGAATCTAGTTTTTCACAAAAGGAGTAAACATATAGACACGAGGTATCATTTCATCAGAGAGTTGATCAACAATGGAGAAATCTACTTGGAACATTACAAGTCTAAAGATCAATTAAAGGACATCTTCACCAAGGCACTAGGAAAAGAGAGTTTTGTTTATCAAAGAGATCGATTAGGCATCAAAGACTGCAGTAGTTGTGATTAAGGGGGAGTGTTGGAAATTAATCCCAACTGCCCATATTTAATGCTACTCTATCATTCTCCTGTCACGCGGTAGAACAACATTTAATGTTTTAAGTTGAAAATCTTTCCAAGATCATTTACTTTTGCAGGCTGTTAAATTAGCATTTATTTATTTTCTTGACTGGGCTCACGTAGCTTCCTTACGAAGCTAAGTCTTTTATTTTATGTTATTATTAGGAGTGTGTATGCTAAAAAAAGACTGAAGTTGAATGAATGAAAAATAGGGGGTTTCCATAGAAAATTTCATTAGAGCCCAAGCTCTATTAATGTCTATTAAATTTTATAATTTGGAATGTTACAGCAGCAAATTTTAATTTTTCTGGGTGTCTATTTTTATGCATAAATTGTAGGTTTTATTTTCTTTTCTATGCTCTACCTCTTTCCATCACATCCTTGAATTCCCTTTGATTGGTTGGTTTTGGGTTCCTCTTCTTTCTTCTACTCGATTTCTAGTTTTTCCTCTCCTTCTTGTTCAAGGTTTTAGGGTGCCTTTCAAAACCTGATGTTTCTCTTAGTGTTTGGAGACCTCTTCTCTTCCTCTTTCTAAAGTTCTTTTGATGAAAGTGGGTTGCTAAATGCTGCCAAAAAATAGAGTTATCTTCAACCTTTGTATCCCCCTTCCTTCTCTATAACTATTTGTATTCTAGCTAGTATGGTCAGAAATTCATTATGAGAAGCCCCTCAAAACCTATTGTGTGTTACCAGATTCTTTGACTGGTTTACTTCTAGGGTTAAGGTTTCATTTTGGAAATTTGGTTGGATTTTGAATTGGGGTCTCATGAAAAACCCATTTGTTCTTAAGAATGTAACATCTTGAGGGGATTGATTCCCAAATGTATATATTGCAATAAGAAGAATGATAATAATAGATAGTGAAATATAGGAAAAAAAATAAATTCATTGTTTATTTACCATACTCCTGTTGAATTTAGGAAATTGCAATCCAAAAACGGAGGTAGTCCAAGAATGGAAAAATGGAAGTACTTAGTTAGCTTGTACTTCTGAGTAGCTTCGTACATTGATATCAACCTCAGTAACAATCTCGAAAGTGAAATAAAAATAATTTTCATGGCTGACTATTTGTACTGAAAGAAAAAAACTCAGGAAGTTGACAAGTGTATCATCAATTTCACTATAATTTCCCCACTAAAATTAACATGGACACGAAGGCGTGCACACAGTTTAGTCTTCATGTAAAAGGTTTCTGTCTACACTATAAACCCACCTCTGCTTGTAACTTCTAATGAATATGTCCTCATAAGTTAGATAAATGTGGAAAAATATTAAGCAACATAGTCTAGTTTTGAAATGTCTTCTCCGCGTAACTCTGATTTCTAAATTTCCTGATAATTTCATGTTTACTACAAGGAAGGAGAGCATATCTTGCAAAACACACTTCCTGGGATTCATGAAAAGATAAATACTAGGGACTCTATTCTCAATTCCATCATCTTCATTTGTTCTTCTCATTCAAGGCAAAGATAATAATTTCTTATTGAAGGCACCATATTCCTGATTTGGCTCAATTATATTGATAACTTGATTTGCATAGGATAACTAGATTGCCATCATGGAAACAACTCTGAGGGTTGAGGGAATGTACAGGGATTCCAATGAATGAAGGATAAAGGGATCATTGGAGGCATGACATGGGGTTCAGAATGTCAGTGTTAACATTCCAGATAGAACAGTCATTGTCAAGCATGATTCAGGAGCTGGATCTGACTTAGGTATGTATCATGTCATTTTTCACCAATAATTGTTTCAAAATTTAGGGTTCTATAAATATAAATTTCAAAGGTTGTTACATGAAGAATTTCTAACCATATTTGCTTGACGTTGTTGATGATATGTTTACAATTATAGTGCTTGGAAACCTTCATTTCACTACTAAAGTTAAACAGACAACAAATAAATAGCAGATCGAGGAAAACAACATCATCAACTATTTGGCAAATTCATTAAATTTGCAATTTTTTGCTCAATATAGGCACCATGATATATTATTTCTGATAGATTTGTTAGAAGAGAGACATATCATGACTCAAGTATTGCATAGGTTATTGTCCTAGTTTTCTCAATTTTCATTGTTTGATTCTTATTAATAGCATGTTCTCTACATTTGGGACAGACTTCCATCATAATATCAAGTGTTGATTTATTGGTCTGCACTAGCAGTTTAAACTATTTTTTTAACTATTTGATATGTAAACACATGTTTTTGATACATAAAAAGTAGTAAGAGGGTGCTGGCCTGAGTAACATGGGGACTAGAGGCACATTAAGAGCATATTAATGGTCCTAGTCAAGAGCATTGCAGTAGCAATTTAACAGCAGAAACAACAAGTCTAATCTGCCTCTATAAAAAACAAACACCACAGTACTTTTCAAAAAAATTTAACCAGAGTATCTGTAGCGAACAGTAGCAATTAAAATAATAGTAATAAGCCACGCAGGACTATACCAAGGACTAGGCAAAATAACCTTAAAACTCGAATAAAAATAGGAGAACTGAGGGCCATGCCTAGACAAAAATATAAACCTCATGAGCACCAGAGATAGTTCTTTCCACCCAGATGTTTGGACATCAAGGTCCTAGCCCACTCCTCTTGAAGGAATAGGAAGAGATCCTTATTGTCCTCATCCACTTCTAGACTGTCGCCTGTAAATTTTTCCTACACAGTGCAGAGGGTCGTAACCAAAGCATGCATGACCTTCAATGCAAATTATTTAGTCATCATACAATGGTGCTTCAGTTCTTGTAAGACCTGCTTAATGTCAATAATCTCTTTGTCCACCTCAGAAAATGTCATCTTAAGGGTGCCTTTAATCCTATCCTTGCCAGCCAAAACCTCAAGAATGTGCTTAGGAATGTGCTCAGTAGTGGGGGGCTTGTTTTGGTGATCATGGGGTAAGGTTCAAGGTGGGGTAGGGTGGGGAGTCTCCATGGTTTGCTGAGGGTTGGGAGGGGGAGTGGTACCAGTCTTGCTAGGACTCATGTGATCATCAGAGGAGCCCTTCATAGACTCGGTGGAATGAGAATATTTTTCAGACAGGGATTGCTCTCTAGAGACCACTTCAAGCATTTTGGTTTTACATTGCTCCTTCACAATCCTGTTAGACCTTTGGCAACCCAAGCTGTTAGGCCATTTTTATAGTCAGCAAAATCCTTTGTAAATGGCCTTTTTCCCTGCAATCTTTGTTATGTTGTCTCTACCTGGCTTGCAGTCACAGTTTTAACTTGCAAAGGAATCCTTAGTGGTTCATGGTGTGTGTGTCCTACCCCATGCTCTTTAGTGTTTTCGCCTTGCTTTGGTCCATGTCGCGTCTACTAAATCATAAAACCCAGAAAGTTAGTTGAGTTTCATGCTCTGCAGGAAATGTTTTCAAAATTTACCACAGTGTCAAAAACCCACAGTGTTTTAAAAAATCCATGATGTTTTTGATCTTTTACCGATAATCTGCATTTTTTTTTACCCTTTTTCTTCCTACTTTTGTGTGCTTATCCTTTGGCATCAAAAACTCTATGTTTTTTCGGTCTTCTGCTATGTCAATAACATTGTGTGTTTTCAACCTCAGACAGTTTCTTGTTTGCCAGCATTTCCTATCTGCGCAGGTGCGATTAGTGGTGAGCCTAGGTTTGCAAATGCTTTAAGGTGATTGGTTGTCACATGATCACATGTCAAAGTTTTTTGACATGCGACCATGCGACCAATTCTTGCCTTATGTGTGGGGCCCGTTGGCTGAAGGGTTGTGTTCCTGGTGGTTACATGGCGGCCTTTTATCGACTGTCGCATGATCGCATAGCCCATTTCTGGGCTATGTGATCATATGACTGGCTAACATGTGTCCATGGCCAGTTGCAGTGACAGTTGCGGTGGCTGAGGTTGGTAGGTTGTCGCATGTTTTCATAACCCAGAAATGGGCTATGCGATCATGCAACAGGGTGCCACGTGTCCTGGGGCCTACTTGTGGCTATTTGGTGGGGCTGTTGTCAGAGAGGTCTATGACAAGGATAGATCTAATGGTTGGTGTAAGTTCTCATGTGATTTGTCAGAGCCATGAGATCTTACGCCAGCCATTCATTTTCAAAGGCTTATGGAAGGCGGGTCCTATGCTAGTGACTGGGTGTGGATCAGCGAATGGTTTGGTGACATGTGGCTTCAGGTGGGCCCAGTTGGAGTCTAGTGTTTGGCGGTCCAGATAAGAAGGTGGTGGTGCCGATAAGATATAGTCTTGTCATGCATTCACGTGAAGATTTGGTGATTCGCTAGTTTGTCTGGCGATTGCACGAATAGCAGTCGTGGAGTCGCTAGATTTTTAGCGAAAGGTGCAATGCATTTCATGAACTAGCGGAAGTTCTTTGGTTGCCAGTTCACCAGATATGTGGGGTCCATGTTTGTGGTGACCGTACGAATGGTGGTGTGACACATGGTAGGTGGGCCCAGGTCTAAGGCTTGGCGGTTGTTAGTGGGGCCGAGGTATGGTGTTAACAGGTTGTCGCATGTTCGCATAGCTCATTTCTGGGTTATGCGATCATGTGACTAACTGCCAGGCTTAGCGACGACAGGGTAAAGGGAAATGTTGTGTCACATGTTCACATAGCCCATTTCTAGGCTATGTGATCATGCGACTAACCATCTGATGTCACGGTTGCGGGGTTCTAAAGTGGGCCCATGGTGCCAGTCTTGTTTCATGCTTGAGTTTGATTGGTCACTGTGGATGATATGGTGAAAGACTTTGCAGGGGGTTTTGGACTAACCGTTGACTGCGGCTAGGAGTCTATTGTCACATGATCGCAAGGGTGAGTTGGGTGCCTTGTGATCATGCGACCAAGAGCACATGTAACCAAGTTTCTGGTGCCCGAGAATGAGGATCTACGGTACTGATAAGTTGGTCATGGTTTGAATGTAGGCCATTGTTTCTCTGCAGGTGCTAAGAGAGGAAGTGACTATTGCAAATTCAAATTTGAATTTCTGAGAGCCTCCAGTGCCAGAAAGTACCAAATTTATGGAATTCATTGCAGAAATGACCCTGTTCGATGAGAAATGACTGGTTTTCTGGCTGTTTCTTGACTTGGTTGGTGAAGGCTATGCCCTAGCTGTCTATAGCTTGTTGCAACCCATTTTGGGTTCCCATGGCAGCTAGTGGTATAAAGGGTTGAATTTTTGACTTTGTCTGGGTTCTTTTCTTCCACAGTTGTGGGGACTGGTTCCATGAATGTTCTTCCTACAATGTATTTTCCTTCTTCTCTGCATACAGGGTGTTCCCTCTATCCTTTCTGGCTATGGGAATATAATGAAATTGTAATAGATGTCTTATGTATTAGATTGCAGCATACTTGTTTTTGTATCAGATTGTCTCCATTTGGGTTTTAGACTTATAGTTTACAACATCAAGGGTGTGTACTCTTTCTATTTGCATTTCCAGTGAGTGTCTGTAATAGAGTTGTTTTCACAAAAGCAACTGAGTCTAGGGCTGGTGTTCAGATATGTATGGGCTGGGGTATCAAAGATGCATCATGCTTGTCTTCTAGTGGATGCTAGTTAATGTATTACTTGTTCCTAGGTCTTCCTATGGATAAGTGATAACATATTTGGGTGCACAAGTGGTTTGGTAATGTATGAACTAGTCAGGGTGAGTGTGTTGTCTTCTTTTTTCATAGCTTTGTTGCAGTGAAGTATTTGACTCTGCTACCCATTGGATAAGGCACTGGTCTATGAGAGACTTAGGATTCTTCAGGGGTCCATTCAACCCAACATCAATCATTGAAATGAAATCCTTTCCCTTCATGTTGGTAGTAGTAGTAGGAGGGCCCATCTGGTTTTCAAATTCATTGTATGTAGATCAGGTTATTGCATCAGATTTGGTTTCAATGGGGTACAGGATACCTACAGGGGTCTGGAAACTATTCCACAATAATACATCTGTAGGCCTTTTGTTCATCAACTCAAGAAGAGTCATGAGTGTGCAGATGAGGCAATACCCACCTGAGTGATGTGGAGCTCAAAGTAGAAAGAGGATGTTCTTTATCCTCATCAATTGACACTTTTTCCCTTGTCAGACTTTGGAGTGAAGACCAACCAGTTTGTCCATCATAGTGTAAACTTGGCACCGTGTGGGAACAAGTTTAAAAGCCAACACAAGCCACCTAAGTCAACCTCCAACTTGACCTAACTCTCCACCATCTTCCGTTCAGTCTCAGGAGTACTATCAGACTCCTTCTGGTCTTTAGTCTTGAAAGATTTAGAGACATAAGACTCCTCCTGCTCTTCCCTCCTATTGAAAGGATTTTTTACATATTTTTTGCGGTTTCTACCCTCTTTAGGAACAAGATCAGACTCCTACATAACCTGGATGGAATGAGAGGTGGATTGAGTGGGGTTTTCAGCTTTGGGTGGGGAATCCTCCTAGGCCACTTCCTGGATAATCGGGGGGGGGGGGGGGGGGGGGGGGGGGCGGGGTGTGGGAGCGGAGGGCAGATAGCTTTGTGGAAGTGGTAAAGGAAGAGAAGAAGGCCCTGATAGAGGATAGTGATTGATTTATCAGGGTTCTCCTTAATATCCAAAATATTACTTTCTATGGAATGCAAGAGATAGAAGGGAATGGAAATTAAGTCTTTGTTTCTAATGTGATTCAGAAAAGGTAAGTGGTAGTAGTAGAACACCATAAACTTACCTTCCAGAGTGAAATACTTCATCACAACCAGACACAGCTTGGGCGAAAACTCTGAAAGCTCCTCATGGCTGAAACCCCCTTGCTTCTTGACAAGATTCTCTCCCTCCTTGAAGAACTAGTTGAGACTGGTAGGGTCAGGAAAAAATTCTTAGACCCTAGGTTGTAAGCACTATAGGTAAGAAGCCCCACTATTTCACCAAGGGTCAAAGTCAAAAACTCTCAACCCTGTGGGGACTTGAACCTTGGTTGTAGGCCCTACAGGCAAGAAGCCCCACCATTTCACCAAAGGCACAAGCCCAATATGTAAACATGTGTTATTTTGCTCCTTCAAAATATAAATATATACATAATTTTTAGTGTTTTATCAATTTCACCAAATCAAATATTTCGCGATAACCTCCCTAGAAAGTAACTGCTCATTCCCTTCTCAAATATGGAAAAGTAATATATTTGATGATTAGTAAGTTCAAAATCTTTTACATCAATTCATTCTCATCAATTTATTTTTTTAATAATAGTTGTGGTTCTTACATCTTATTTGATTTGAGTTTTGGATATTATTTATGAAATTAGAATCAATTTTAGATGATAGACTATGTAAAACTTTGTGATAAACTTAAATATTAAATTTAAAGTTATATTATTCAAAATAAAATAAGTTAAAATTGTAATTAAAATTAAAATTAGAACTATTCTTAATGTCAACCAATAATTGGAAATGCTAATGGGGCAAAGATGCATTGAAATATTTAATAAATCTAAACTTTTCTTAATTATAGTGCATGTCATTTTATAACTTGTACCACTATTGACAAATATGATGGGCTAAATATTTTAATTTTTAATGCACAATTAATGCTAGTTATTCAAATTTTGGTAACATATATCATCTTAACAAATCTACAATAATATATTGAAAATAAAAGTAATACATTTTAATAAAGGTCTTGATTGTATCACCACTAATATCTTATGGTTATACAATTGGGAAACAGTTAGTATTTTGATCTAAAATAGAGAACCATAAATAGAGATTGATTTATTTTGGAGTAATAATATCATTTATCAAGTCCAAATAAGTTTCAAATGAGACTATAGAAAATAGCATTGTATGAATTGTGTTTAAAAATTTATGAGCTCAAATCAATTAACAGTTCAAATTTTTAATATTAAAAAAATGTTAAAATTTAAATTAAATAAAATTATTCTTAATACTTATAAATAAACACAAATGTTAATATGGACACATATAGTAAGTACATTTGCAATAACTCAAGAGAGATTATATTATTCCTCTAAACAAAGATGCAACAGAATACAATAATATATGAAGAAATATTTTCTACTATAAGACATGTTAAAGTATTCTTATTTCTAGTGGTGATATTTTTCTAACATTCATCAATTTCACAAGACATACTACTTATTTGGATCTAATCTCAACATACATGACTATTAAAATTTATATATGTCATTATGTGATTCTTCATTTATTTTAGTATAATCTGGTTTTAAGCCCAAAAAATATAAATAATTTCCTTCTACCATAACATTTTAGCCCCAATTTACCTGCACTAGGTATTTCATCCTCTATGATCATTTTGGCACCTACATATAGACTTGAACCATATTTCTCTCTTGGCATCTAGCTTAACCATATAAAAATGTGAATGTTCCATGTTCTTCATTAATGTAAAGTAAACAATATGTAAAGGAGTGACAAAATAAGCTCTAAACATAGTAGCCAATATAAAACCTATGATTTTCAATATTCTTCACTAACTATCTTTCATATATGTCCCAAAAAGATATATTTCTATATCCAGATTGGGGAAAATATCCACAAAAATCATCACCATAAGGTATTGTACAGGATAGATTATACTATACATCATTTAGAGAACAACCATCTAGATCATAGGTTTTTTCATCAATGACAACTATGAAATATCTTCAACAATATCTCAACATACCCATGCAATTAGTAAATATAGAAAGGAATACACCTTGAACTCATTGAAGAGTAGAGAAGATGAGATTGAAAAGAAACCAAGAGAATGTTTGTTTTTTAGAAAGAAATATTCAAGAGAATTCAAAGAAAGAAGTCATATTTTTGTATAGCTCCCAAGTTTACAATAGTTACACAATATAGAAGAAAAAATATAATATACAAAAGAAAATTCAAGCAATATTGGAGGACCATACAAAAATGTTGATGCGGGAGTTTCCTGATCGATTGCACCCATGAGGAGCACTAGTAATTACATGGATTTGGTATCCAGTATGCCGAGAAAAATAGGCAAGTGAATTATTTTCTTGATAAGTGGATAATTAGAGACATTTTGAGATGTGTTGTTTTAATAGTGTTGGCACCAAAGAACATTAGAGATTGGTCATTCTGTATGGATTTGAGAGTAATAAAAAGGATAACCATCAAGTATCAATTTTCTTTTCCATAAATAGATGATATAATGATTTGTTTGAGTGGAGAAAAATACTTCACCTAAATTGATTAGAAAGTGGATACCACCAAGTAATGATGAGAGAGGAATGAATGGAAGATCACTTTTAAGAACAAATATGGATTGTATGAATCATTGGTGATATTATTTGAATTGATGAATACTCCAAGCACTTTCATGAGGTTGACATGAATAAAGTTTCGTAGCCAAACTTGGTAAGTTAGTGATTTAATATTTGGATGAATTTTTGATATATAGTAAAATGAGAGATGAGAACACATAAAATGTTAGAGAAGGCTTGTCAAGGAAGAAAGAAGATAAGTTAATGTTACATTTAAAAGGGTATGGTTTCATGAAAGAAGAGTTGGTGCATTTGGGTTTTGTGGTTTATAGTATGGATCAGAAAATGGAACTGGAAAAAATAAAAAAATAATTGTTCTGATTAAGTAAAAATGGGATTTGAAAGGTCTTGAAACCTTGAACAAAAGCATCAAAAGATAGGGTGTTGAAAGACCGTAATACAACTATGGTGCCCCACCAAACAAACCAAAGGAACAAACCATAGTTCCTACCAGTTGGACAAAAAACATCCAAACCAGTCACTACAAAGGGTGATCAAGATTTACATTTTTTCCCATCCTTATGTGAATGTAAATTCATATCAAAAGGAGTGGAAGGTTTAAATTTCTTTCCCTTCACTTGTTTCCATCCATCCTCCACCTTTTCAGCAACCTTCTACCAAGCCATAGAAGAGCTAGAAGAGCCTACCTAAGGGAAGGTCACATTAGGGCGCATAACTCTAGTAGCAAGGAAAGTAGCTGAATCAGAGACAACATCAACCACATTAGAACTTGAGACAACACCATGAGCAGTGAAACCAGTAGCATCAGTAGAAAAGATAGCTAAACCAAAGACATCATCAACAATCTAGTTAGGGGCATAAATAGTAGCACCAAAATGGATAGCAAAATAGGTTAAGCTAAAGCCACATCAGAGACAACACTAGTAGCATCAAAGACAACATCAGAAGCAATATAGGTAGAAATAGAAGTTCCAACCAAAGAATGATCATTCTGAGTAGGGCAAGAATCTGAACCCCCATCCTTAGATACTTTCTTAATCGTATAATGGTGGTCAGATGCCCCCAACCACAAAGAAGGTGATTTCTTCAATTTAACATTATCTGATAAACACCACGCAGCAAGATGGCCAATCTTGTGGCATTTCCTACATCTAAACAGAATACCCTCATAATCCATATTTTGAGTCCAAGAGCCCAAAGGAGAAGCCAAAGTTATCTTCTTAGGAAGGTCCTTAGAAGCATCAACCTCCACAAGAATATGAGCATAGGTCATCTTAAAAATGTTAGAGTCTGAATCTTGGCTATCGCAAAAGAGTTTTTTTGAAGCAAGAAGCCTCCATGGATAAGAAAGCTTTGTACGATGTTTATCATAAATTTTGATGGGATTTAGAGCATCAAATAAAATAGAAGAGATTGTGTTTCTATGAGTTCAATCGAAAGGAGTGTTGACATTTTGAAGGAAAAGACAATGAAGTAGCCTGTGTTAGCACTTTGTGAATAAAGATATATAGCATATGAGTGCCCTACAAGATACAGTGATATTCTTCTAAGCAATAAATATAAAAATATCAAAAAATTTGTAAAAGTCAATAATATGCAAATTCATGGTAATATATATTTATAGTTATTATTATTAAGCTTATTAGAATAAGTGAAAGCAATTTGTAATATGTGTATTTTCATTAAGGAATATATTACTATAATGTACATCCTTGTGTGTTTTAATTAAGATCTAAATGGTTCAATTTTCAAATAAGTTGACAATTATATATATTTGGACTATCTTTGCGGTTGGCCTAATTACATATCCCTATGATCCCTCATGACTAAAGCATTAAAAATATTATTAAATATTCAGTCTCTCACTAAAATTCTTAGCCTCTCCTTATCATTACTATTTTTTAATGTCAAATTTGTTCTTGGAGGTCATATAATTTCTTGTGATGCATTAAATATTCCAATATTGACATCTGAGTTTCTTTTCATTGCAAATCTTTTTTTGCATGTTACAATTTTCAATTACTTGTCTATTCTAGAAGCTGCAATTTTCTCTCACTTGTCAAACAGCTACCACTGACCTAGTCATTGTATCACAAGAAGTTTCGTTTGTCACAATTGGAAGTTGAACACTAGGGATTACTCACATATTTTTGTTGTCACTACATTGCTAAAAACTATGAGTGCATCAATCGGGAATATGGATATGTAGGTACATGGAATTTGGTGCCATTTGTTGTTATTGATATAGTTGATTGAGATGAAGATAGAAACTTTGATGACATTCCTTTAATTTTTATTGATTATGACCGTATTTTAAGATTGGTAAGTATACTAAATTAATTTATGCATGTATATCTAGATCTAGATTGAAGTAAGTTTTTTTTTCATGTATAAATTTGTTGAGTAGGAGATGTCTGTGTAGTGATTATTAAGCCTAGAAATGTAGGAGTTAGTTACTATTTATTGTGTTGCACTAGATAGAGAGGATGAAGTTAATTGAACCTAAAGAAAGTGATGGAATGTTATTTCCCAAATTTTTGCATGATTTGAATATTGAATTTTGATATATATATATATATATATATATATATATATATATATATATATATATATATATATATATATATATATATATATATATATATATATATATATATAAATTTAAAATATTTTGAATGTTGTTAAAATATGTGGTGCAGGTTTAGTTATTTTAGAGAAAATATATTTCAGGAAAATCATAATAGTCCAACATGGTATTCACTTTGTTGATTATCAACTTGACACTAAGGTGTATCAATATAGTCACCTAGTAGTTTCTAACACTCTTTGTCTCCATCCAACTAAATCTCAACATGGATGTCGTAAGTGGAGACTAGATAGTGAGGATCATGAGAGAATATTACACGTTCTCCAAGAGCGAGTTGAACCACTTTAGGTGGTCTGAATAATATTAGTTCATGTTTTCATGTGTTAGGACTTGATTATGATGGATTATATTTTGATGATATCTTTATGATAAATTATGCTTTTGTGATATCTTTATGTGTTTCTTTGTTAATGATAGAAAATTTTATGTTTGCATTCGTTAAGGGATGTATTTTAAACCAATGTATTTAGGTGTACATGTCTTTAGGGGATGTATTAAATTGATGTATTTAGTTTTTTTAATATCTTAAGGGGATGTAGTAAATATGTTTTCATGTAATAAGGGGATGTATAGAAAAATGTGTGTTTACATGTCTTAAAGGGATGAATTAAATTTAGTTTTACATGTATCAAAACATGTTAATAAAATAGAGAAAATGTTTTTAAATATGTTAGCCAATTAGAGAAGATTAAATTTCTTAAATGACCTTAAGGGGATGTATTATTAAAGTATTTCATTTATTAAAATAATAAATAATATATAATCAATTAATTGTTCCTACCAAATATTATATATACAAGAATTAGTACACATGAATATAAATAATTAAACTAAAAATTGAAAGTCTACATTGATATTATAATAAATCAAATTGAGTACTTGGGTCTTAGGGGTGGGAGGATCATCAATGACCATTGTGTCATCCACAAAAATTGCATTGTGTACACCATCTTAGTTCTAACCCTCTATAGTAATGAGGAGTGTAGGGGGTGTTAGGCCATTTTTCTGTCATAGCAAAAGTCTTGTCAAAATGGCCTCCTCCTTGCAAAGTGTGTGTCAAATGTCCTGCCCTATGTTCTTCATGTTGTCACCTTGCTCTGGTCCAAATTGCACCTCCTAAATCAAAAGATGCAGAAAAATATTAAAGCTTTAGGGTCTGTGGGAAACAAAATTTAAAAATCTGCCTAACTGTCGAAAACCCACAGTGTTTTCAAAAATCCATGATGTTTTCGGTCTGTTTGTTTTCGGCCTTCATTTTTTTTGACCCTGTGCTTCCTACTTTTGTGCGCTTATCCTTTGGCATCAAAAACTCTGTGTGTTTTCAGTCTTTCGCTGTGTCGAAAACTTTGTGTGTTTTTGACCTCCTAGTTCCCTGTCTGTCAGTTTTCCTTAAGTGCGCAAGTGCAATGATAGGTGGGCCTGGGCCTTCAAATGCTCTTCCTGATTGGCCATCGCATGGCCACATGTTAGACTTTTCTGACATACGATCATGCGACCGCCTGCCAGCTGTCCACGTGGTCCTAGCTTTTCATTATGTTTGGCTGTCTAGCGGTTAAGTCTTCTTTTGGTGACTTGGTGACTGTGTAGTCATGTGATCTCTTCTCTTTTAGTGATTAACGATCAGCATCTCATGACTTGGCGAGTGGTTTTTGATGAAGTCGCTGCATGCTTGGCAGTTGGCAGGTGGGCTCATTTCTTCATGCGGTAGGAAAGGAGATCGACGGTCGGCATGTGATCGCAAGCAATATTCTTTCCCTTTGCGATCATGTGCCTATTGTTGATTCTATTTGCAGAGCACGGTGGTCCCGGTGTCAGAGGGGAGGCAAACATGTATTCTGATTGGCTGTCGCATGGCCGCATGTCAGACTTTTCTGACATGCAATCATGCGACCGCTTGCCACCTGTCCACGTGGGTCCCAGCTCTTCGCAGTTGGTGTTTACAGTTCTATGGTCCTAGCGGTGGTCATTTGGCAGCTTGTGATTGGCTATCGCATGGTCGCATAGCCCAATTTTTGGCTATGTGATCATGCGACCGCTTGCCACATGTCCTTAGGGCCCGTTAGCAGGTGGTGAGGTGAGGCATCTTCTAGATGCGATGGCGGTTTTCTATTAGCCAGCGAGTGGTGATGTTGTGGTCTTATGGCCTTGTCACATGATCGCAAGGGCCATTTCCATGGCTTGCAATCATGCGACCGGGTGCCACATGGTGTTGGGGCCCGGTGGGAGATGGTGATGTGCTGGGTTCTGGTTGGTTGCCGGTGTACCGAGGTAGCCAAGGGTTTGCAGGAGGGTCCTTTGGCATGTGTGACTCAGTGGTTGCAATGAGTGGGGGCATGATAGGTGGTGTCATACGTCACAGTTCCGGAGCTAATGGCAGAGTGGATAAAGATCTGGCAGTGCCAATGAATTTGCTTCTGGTCATAGGTTCGTGGGATGATTTGGCGGTAGCGCTATTCTTTCCGTGAACTAGCAAAAGTCCTTTGTCGCCAGTTTGCCAGATGACCTAAGTGGGCTATTTTAATAGGAGCGATCGTGTGTTTGTGGCATTCAACTATGGTTAAGCTTTTCATTCTGCGACTGGGTTTTCACCTTGTTGCCAGTTCACGGAATGTTAACCCGAGGTGCTTAATGGTTTCAGATCTGAAGCCTAGGAAGATGAGAGATCTAACGGTCAGGACTTAATTGCCGATCTCCAATTGAATTAGAATCATCAATTCACTGCTAGCGCCAAGAAGTAACCATTGGTTTTCAAATTTGAATCTCAAAGATGTTTCCAACAACCAAGAAGGACTAAAATTGATGATAGAGGGGGCCAGAGTTGGTGAATTTGAACTTCTCTGCCATTCCAGTGTGGTCCAGGGTGCTTTGAGTGTTTGCAGGGATCTATACCATGTATGGATTGATGTACAGTGGCTCGAGGTGTGATTGCAGGGTGGTTGATTTGATTTTCTCTCTTGGCAGATTTGTGATCTTCTTTGCTCTATTCTGAGAATTATCATAATTGGAGATCATCTTTGATCTATTTCTTTAAGGTTTCTTGGTTTCCTACCCCTGTACTGAATTCTAATAATTTTTGGTTGGTTGGGTAGTTGACACCCTAGCCCTAGCTATCGGTAGCTTGTTGTATTCTCTCTAAGAATTCCAAGGCAGCTAGTAGTATAAATTGTAGGCTGTTCATTTTTGTAAGGGTTCCTTCTTCTACAAATTTTTTGAGGAGAATTGGTTCCAGTGAAGGGTCTTTTTCCTATAGATTTCTCCTTCTCTCTGCATATAGAGTGTTCTTCTCTCCGTTGCTGGTTTAGAGAATAGAGTGCATGCTGCAGAAAATTTGTCTTATGTATGAGGACTCAATTTATTCTTACTGTCACCAAGCTATCTCCATTTGAATTCTGAGTCCATTAATCATACATCAAGGGTGTTTGATTTTTCTATTTGCATTGCCTAAGTGTTTGCAAGTGGACTTGTCTTCATAGAGATAACTGGTTCAGGGTTATTTTTCTTGTATGTATGAGCTGAAATATCAAGGATAGGTCATGCTTGTCTTCTAGTGGATGCTAGTCAATGTATTATCTGATTCATAGGTCTCTTATAAGGGGAGAGTCAAAATCCTTTGATGGATAATAACATATTTGAATGCATAGGTGGGTACTAAGTTGAGGTTTAGTCATGGTGTGTGATTGATGTCAGGCATGAACACATTGAGCATATTGTGTTCTTGTTTCATAGCTATCTCTTGCAGTAGGGTATTTGACTATGTGGCCCATTAGACAAGGCACTGGTCTATCAGAGAATTAGGGTATCTCAGGGGCCCCTTCAAACTCATTTTCAAATTATTTCCTTCTAGTTCCACCCTTTCCCTTTCATGTTGTTAGGATAGGTCTCTAGCTTTTAGTCTCATTCTATGCAAGTAGGGCTATTGCATGAGACTTTCTATCATTGGGGTACATGATACCTATAGGAGATTGACTGCTATTCCACATTAATCTATCTACAGACCTTTGGTTTTGTCATGAGGTGTCTTAAATGTGCAAATAAGGTAATACCCACCTGAGTGAATGTGGAGCTCAAAGAAGAAGGAGGATTTCTCTCTATCCTCATCAATTGGTTTATTTTTCTTGTCAAGCTTGAGTGCTTAACCAGTGTTTCAAGCCCAACTATTTGATTCAAGCTTGGTCCTTCAAGGAGAAGAACCAACAAAATGGTGACTCTACTGGGGAGAGTCTAGAACAGAGTCAGATAAACAAAAGGCATTGACTATATCTTCTCACTAAGTGTTGAGTGGTGACTTTGAGTTCTTTGTTTGATCAGTGTGTTTCCTGATAGACAGTGCATGTTACCTGCTATAGTTTTGTGTTGGTTGGGAGTAGAAACAAAGAATATTCTTTCCTCTTCAAGGAGGTGGTGACTCTATAAAGAAAGAACTTGATGGAGCTGCATGGTGAGCTCTAGATCTACCTTGCCTTCCAATCAACAAGCAAGGTTCTTGCTGTAGAACTTTTAGCTATTTTTCAAGTTTTAAATGTCTCCTTATTAAGTGGTCAAGCACAAAGGGAAGGAGTAAGGTGTGATTAGAGGTTAGCATACTTCAAGTTCTCAGCTGCAATTTGGCAGAATTTTATGAAAGTATTGCATTGGTTGTAATGGATAGGATGAATAATGAGATTGCATTATTAGAGCAAGGCATCCTTAGGGATTACATGAGATTAGTAAGGCTGAAGGTAGGATGCAGAAAGGATCTATCCATATCTCTATTCTATGATAGATTTTGTGAGGTGTATGATGAGCTTCCTGAGGATGTTCAGTCTCTTGAATCCGAATTCATTGATTTATTCTTGGAGCTTTGTTTTCCTGAGTCAACCAGTTGGTCAGATGTTTTGTGGGAAGAGCATTACATATGTGTTAGGAATTGGATACTTAGTGATGATAGCCTTGACCTTGAGGATGCACTTAGGGTCATGTCCTTAAGTGCTGATATTGAAAGTGATGAAGACAGTGAGGGTGTGGTGTCTTCATATGAGTCAGATGCAACATGGGAAGAGGAAAGTGATGATGGAAGTGAACATTCTTTGGATAGTGAAGATGTTGAGGATGATTCATCCTCAAGGTATGAAGATAAAGAAAAAATAATTGAGTATGATATCAGTGAATCTTTGTGTGACTCTGATTTTTCTTTATGTGCTGTGAGTCTCCATGAGGTTGAGATGGGTGCTGATTTTAAGGTGTTTTCTAATGCTTTATATAATGAAAAATTTGATTCTCAGCCTATTTTTTTTCATGATGTTCAACAAGGTGTATTGCATGAAGTTGTCAATCCTTTGTTTGAAGAACATGTGGAGGTCTTAGATCTAATTGAATCAGGGTGTTCATTCTCCATCTGTGGGTATCAATCTAACTATTCTTTTGAGGTCCAGCCAGTTACACCTGTGGAAATGCAAAGACAGGATATGAATGAGGCCTTTCTGCAGGCAGAGTATGAGGCTTTTGTGTTTCTAGTTAATAGCATGCATGAGTCAGCAAGTAAAGATCAATTTTAGTATAGAGGTGCTGACCATTGGCATGCTAAATCAGACTTTCATAGTGAGGAGGATGGAGAGAGTGCCAAAAAATTTTACATGCACTATGAAGAAAGCTACTTTGATCTTCCTGATATGCTGGTTGAACATGTTGACAAGCCTATGGAGACAAATGAAAATAGAATGTCTGATGTGCAACATGAAGGAAGGAATGAAAATCAAGTTTTTGACAGAGGCAAGAACTAACTCTTTTTTGTTGCTGTAGATTTCTATATAAAATGTACATTTTGTAAATATCTTTCCCCTTCCTCTTGTGTGCTTTCCTATTCCTTGCATTTTTTATTTATTTATTTTTTAGGTCCCTGCCTTTTTGTCCAGTTGCTGGTCTACTCTCCCAGAGATTTGAATTCTTTCCATGCCTACAAGAGCCATGCATCCCCAACCAGAGCCACTGTTAGGCCATTTTTTTGTCATAGAAAAAGTCTTGTCAAAATGGCCTCCTCCTTGCAAAGTGTGTGTCAAATGTCCTGCCCTATGTTCTTCATGTTGTCACCTTGCTCTGGTCCACATTGCACCTCCTAAATCAAAAGATCCAGAAAAATATTAAAGATTTAGGGTCTACGGGAAACAAAATTTAAAAATCTGCCCAAGTGTCGAAAACCCACAGTGTTTTTAAAAATCCATGATGTTTTCGGTTTGTGTATTTTCAACCTTCGTTGTTTTTGAGCCTGTGCTTCCTACTTTTGTGCGCTTATCATTTGGCATCAAAAACTCTCTGTATTTTCGATCTTCTGCTGTGTCAAAAACTTTATGTGTTTTTGACCTCCTAGTTCCCTGTCTGCTAGTTTTCCTTAAGTGTGCAAGTGCAATGAAAGGTGGGCCTGGGCCTTCAAATGCTCTTCCTGATTGGTCATCGCATGGCCGCATGTCAGACTTTTCTAACATGTGATCATGCGGCCGCCTGCCAGCTGTCCATGTGGTCCCAACATTTCATTGTGTTCAGCTGTTTGGTGGTTAAGTCTTCTTCTAGCGACCAGGCGACTGTGTAGTCATGTGATCTCTTCTCTTCTGGTGGTTAGCAGTTAGCATCTCATGACTTGGCGAGTGGTTTGTCATGAAGTCACTAGATGCTTGGCGGTTGGCAGGTGGGCTCATTTCTTCATGCGACAGGAAAGGAGATCGACAGTCGACATGTGATCACAAGGAATATTCTTTCCCCTTGTGATCATGTGCCTGCCGTTGATTCTGTTTGCAGAGCGCGGTGGTCCTGGTGTTAGAGGGGAGGTAGACATGTATTCTGATTGGCTGTCACATGGCCGCATGTCAGACTTTTTTGACATACGATCATGCGACCACCTGCCACCTATCCACATGGGTCCCAGCTCTTCACAGTTGGTGTTTGTAGTTCTGTAGTCCTAGCGGCGGTCATGTGGCAGCTTGTGATTGGCTGTCACATGGTCACATAGCCTAATTTTTGGCTATGCAATCATGTGACCGCTAGCCACGTGTACTTGGGGCCCATTAGCAGGTGGTGAGGTGAGGCATCTTCTGGATGTGGTGGTGGTTTTCTATTAGCTGACAGGTGGTGATGTTGCGATCTTATGGCCTTGTCACATGATCGCAAGGGCCATTTCTATGGCTTGCAATCATGCGATCGGGTGCCACGTAGTGTTGGGGCTCGGTGGGAGATGGTGACGTGCTGGGTTCTGGTTAGTTGTCGGTGTACCGAGGTGGCCAAGGGTTTGCAAGAGGGTCCTTTGGCATGTGTGACTCGGTGGTTGTAGTGAGTGCGGGTGTGACAGGTGGTGTCATGCATAGTGATTATAGAGCTAATGGTGGAGTGGATAAAGATCTGGCGGTGTCGATGAATTTGCTTCTTGTCGCGGGTTCACGGGATGATTTGGCGGTAGCGCTATTATTTCCATGAACTGGCAAAAGTCCTTTGTCGCCAATTCACCAGATGACCTAAGTGGGCTATTTTAATACGAGCGGTCATGTGTTCACGGGATTCAACTATGGTTAAGCTTTTCATTCCGCGAGTGGGTTTTCACCTTGTCGCTAGTTCGTGGAATGTTAACCTGAGGTGCTTAATGGGTTAAGATCTAAAGCCCAGGAAGATGAGAGATCTAATGGTCAGGACTTAATTGTCGATCTTCGATCGAATCAGAACCACTGATTCACTGCTGGTACCAAGAAGTAACCATTGGTTTTCAAATTTGAATCTTAGAGATGTTTCCAGCAACTAGGAAGGACTAAAATTCATGACAGAGGGGGCCAGAGTTGGTGAATTTGAACTTCTCCACCGTTCCAGTGTGGTCCAAGGTGCTTTGAGTGTTTGCGGGGATCTGTACCATGTATGGATTGACATGGAGTGGCTCGAGGCATGATTATAGGGTGGTTGATTTGATTTTCTCTCTTGGTAGATTTGTGATCTTCTTTGCTCTGTTCTGAGAATTATCATAATTGGAGATCATCTTTGATCTATTTCTCTAAGGTTTCTTGGTTTCCTAGCCCTATAGTGAATTCTAATAATTTTTGGTTGGTTGGGTAGTTGAAACCCTAGCCCTAGCTATCCGTAGCTTGTTGCATTCTCTCTAAGAATTCCAAGGCAGCTATTGGTATAAATTGCAGGTTTTTCATTTTTGTAAGGGTTCCTTCTTCTACAAAATTTTTTAGGAGAATTGGTTCCAGTGAAGGGTCTTTTTCCTCTAGATTTCTCCTTCTCTCTGCATATAGAGTGTTCTTCTCTCCATTGCTGGTTCAGAGAATAGTGCATGCTACAGCAGATTTGTCTTATGTATGAGGACTCAATTTATTCTTACTGTCACCAAGCTATCTCCATTTGAATTCTGAGTCCATTATCATACATCAAGGGTGTTTGATTTTTCTATTTGCATTGCCTAAGTGTTTGCAAGTGGAGTTATCTTCGCAAAGATAATTGGTTCAGGGTTAGTATTCTTGTATGTATGAGCTGAAATATCAAGGATAGGTCATGCTTGTCTTCCAGTGGATGCTGGTCAATGTATTATCTGATTCATAGGTCTCTTCTATGGGTAGGGTCAAAATCTTTTGATGGATAATAACATATTTGAATGCACAGGTGGGTACTAAGTTGAGGTTTGGTCATGGTGTGTGATTGATGTCAGGCATCAACACATTGAGCATATTGTGTTCTTGTTTCATAGTTGTCTCTTGCAGTAGGGTATTTGACTCTGTGGCCCATTGGACAAGGCATTGGTCTATCAAAGACTTAGGGTATCTCAGGGGCCCCTTCAAACTCATTTTCAAATCATTTCCTTCCAGTTCCACCCTTTCCCTTTCATGTTGTTAGGACAGGTCTCTAGCTTTCAGTCTCATTCCATACAAGTAGGGCTATTGCATGAGACTTTCTATCAGGGTACATGATACCTATAGGAGATTAACTTCTATTCCACATTAATCTATCTGTAGGCCTTTGGTTTTTTCATGAGATGTTTTGAATGTGCAGATAAGGCAATACCCACCTGAGTGAATGTGGAGCTCAAAGAAGGAGGATTTATGTCTATCCTCATCAAATGTTTTGTTTTTCTTGTCAAGCTTGAGTGCTTAACCAGTGTTTTAATCCAACTATTTGATTCAAGCTTGATCCTGCAAGGAGAAGAACCAATAGGGGGTGTGTATCTAAGAGGGGAGAGGTGTAGAGTTAAGATTGTAGTAACATATCCATAAATGATCCCATCTTAGTGCTCACCCGCCTCCCCTACAACTTATCCTCAATTCCCTCTAGACCCTCAGTTCTGATACATACATCACTAACTTGTATCTCTTTGTATGCAGATATGGAGTGATCTATGAGTAGGTCATGCTACACAGAGTGATGTGAGTTTTGCAGCTGACTTGAGGGCATCATCTACAATGATGGAACTACAGGGCCCTATGAGACTCTAATAACATCTCTAGAACATATTTTATTAGTATCCTCTCCCTCTCTCTACAATAAATGAATATGAATATAGTAGGTCCTCAGGAAAATAAATTGATATCTCAATCTAACTCTACACTCCTACAAGAGATAATAACTTGATTAGGGTGGAAAGGACAACAATTATAAACACATCAAAATTATTTGAGCCAATACTGGATGATGCCTCAAAAGATTATCTAGGTTGGGGTACTCAAAATATGTCTTCCTTGTATATCTACTATAATGTTGGTGGTTGTAGATGTAATTTGACCAATCCTAGATTAGTTTCCTCCCTCTAGGAAGAAATGAGAACTTCTTTTATAGTAGATTTGTCAATGGTTCTACAGCTAGAAACCCCTTATCAACCATCTATGAGTTGGTACAGGTGATTTAGCCCTATAGTAATGATCATAATTAAAAAAATTAATGCACCCTTGACCAAAATAACTTGGAATATCTAGGTAATTAACAATGTGGCCCAAAAATATCTCAATGCACAACTATTGTGCAAAATAAAAGGGAATTTGATCATTAGTAGGATAAAAACCATGAGTTTCAAGGAATCATGGTTAAATCCTAGAGGCTATCACTATGTAACATTTCATCTTATAAGCCCCAACCTTGGCCTTCCCCCCATAATGTGGTAAAACCTATCATTTGATGATCTCCTTTCAGACATGACTCTATACCATCTCCCAAGACACAACACCCATAATATCTACTCTCATCTCCCAAAAAATCTCAGATACAATCTATGGGGTGTATGCAATGTGGGATCTCAAGCACTCACTCAGCTATTCATGACTCATTATAATAGTGGTACATATATCTCTATACACCCCCATAAAATTTACTAATCACAACTCTCAATCTAGAAATCTCACCATCTGAAATATAGAATATACTAGCAATATCATGAACAATAGCCTCATCAGGATGTGCACAACCATCAGGTGTGCCACCCTAAGTTCCATCATTATGAGGATATTCCATCTAGGACCTAAGATGTTAAATGTTATAAATTAAGTACATTATGAGCATGTAACATGGAAACAAATTTGTTATAAAACCATTCTATTAACTATGAATTAATATTTCGGGTGGTGCCTTGGCTATCTCTAGCCTCACTCGATCTGCTTTGATGTGGTTTTTTTGGCCCTGGCCTTTTTGTGGTCTACCTCTTGTTTATTTTATTTGGTTTTCTTTCTTCTATTCTAGACTTGTGGGTTTCAGACACCCTATAAAACCGTATTTTACTTAATAAAAACTATCAATTAATATTAAAATCTAAATACATGTACAATTCTCAATGATGAAAATTACATCTAGTTATTTAATATTAACATGTCATCACCTATAAATTAGATTAAAAAAAATAGCATGTACATGACTTATATTGGATTGTAAATGTGATAAATCATAACATAACCTCTATGTATACAACCATGTAAATTATTTCTTTCATGTAGTTAAGGATATATATATATGTGTGTGTGTGCATATATATATATATATATATATATATGTGTGTGTGTGTGTGTGTGTGTGTGTGTGTGTGTGTGTGTGTGTGTCTATATGTATCTATACATATGTGTATATCTATATGTATCTATACAGATATGGATATATACATATATGTATATATATATGTGTGTATATATGTACATATATATATATATATATATATATATATATCTATATATATATATATATATATATATATATATATATATATATATATATAGATATGTACATATATGTATATATACATATATATATACATACATATATATATATATATATATATATATATATATATATGTATGTATATATACATATATGTATATATGTATATATACATATATGTATATATACATACATATATATAATATATATATATATATATATATATGTATATGTATTTGTATATATACATATGTATATGTATATTTATATGTATATGTATTACATATATATATATATGTATATATACATATATATGTAATATTACATATATATGTATATATACATATATATGTATATATACATATATATATATATGTATATATACATATATATGTATATATTATACTATATATACATATATATATATGTATCTATACATATATATACACACATACATATATAGATATATATATATATATATATATATATGTATGTATGTATGTATATATATATGTATATATGTATTATATATATATTTAACATATATATATACATAGACA
>BSBK01014634.1:30000-36737 GCA_027943335.1 Chamaecyparis obtusa | reverse complement strand
TGTCTTCTGTGATTGCTTGGATGTTGGAATTGAATTCCTATTAGGGGAATTTTGCTTTCATTTTTGGGGAGACAGGTTTTGGAGGAAAATTTTGGAGAAGGCTTGTGTTTTTCAGCAATTTGGAGAATTCTAGATTGTTATGGCTGTTTGTTGATTTGAATTTCTCTGTGCATCTGGATTGGACACCTGGTTGCAAATTAGCTTTCGGATCTGCAGGTTGTGTTTGAATTTGGAGAGAATTTGGTTCTCAAATCTATAGGGGTTTCCATTTTTAATCTGTTTCTGGCATTGGATCTGAGGTAGGCTTTGGATTTGTTTGTCAGATCTGTTTCCACATCTGTTTATCTTTCTGTGTTTTAATAGCTTTCTATGTTTTCTATTTGGTAGATTTTTGTTTATATTAGATCGGGGTATTCAGAAACCATAGTGTAGTTGATTTCTATATTTTATTATTACTTGGCATTGTAGTGTTACTCTGGCAAAATTTCATTAAATAATTGTTCATGATTTGCCTATAAATTGATAAATTAATCCTCTTGTATAGTTAAACTATAGACCTTGTAAAAAAAAGATTAATTCCCTTGAAAAAAAAAATAGATCAAAATTGCTGAAAACCCAATCTTGGTATAAAATATCCAATTCTGGTTAAAATGTGTGTTGGCTAGAAAAAATACAGTCATTAAAAAAAATAAAAAATAAGTCAATTCTTTTAAAAACATGGACTACCTGGGTTTGATTCATTATTTGTCACAAATTTTAATTAAAAATATATGTATATTTTGTTTTGCAATGAATTTGTTTTGAAATAAAAATAAATATATGTTGGATAGCATTGAAATTGTTTTGTTTTAAATAAAATTATATCAAAAAAAATGTGGTGGGGGCCATGGGATTTGACCCCCCCTCACATGGCGCAGAGTGCCCTCTAGCCGGTGGTACCTTACTGGTACCGTCGACAGGGAGCCTGTCGGCGGTACTAGTAAGGTACCGTGCGGTGGGGCTGCCTCAGCACAGCTAGTGGGGACAGGGGGCGTGGGGCCCGCAGGGTACTTCCCCCCTTTAACAAGTTTATTTTATTTGTTTTAAATTTAATTTATTATTAATTAATTCAATTTGTTTTTAGTTTAATTTATTATTAATTAATTCAATTTGTTTTATATGTTAAATTATATCATGATATAATTATTTTTATATCAAATTTATTCTATAATAACTTAATTAATATTAACTCATAATATCTTTATTTATTTTGTAATAAGATTTGATTTTAGTTTAAATAGATGACTTCGTTTTATGTGATGTTTTAGTTTAATTTAATTTAATTTAATTTAATTAATTATCATTGTTGATTTAGTTTGTAGTTATTTAAATTGTAGAAATAATTTGGTATATTTATGTTTGTTTGATAATAAATCAATTTAGTTGCTTTATCTAAAATTGGTTAGATATTCTATTCTAGATGCTTAATTATTATTATTTTTAAGTATTACTTCATTAAAGAAATTAGAACATTTATGCTTACTTTAGGGCATGTTTTTCTATAAGATGTCTAATTGTTATTGGATCGTTCTCTTGAAATTGAAGTACGTCCACTGAAATTGGGTCTTTTATTATGTCAAAGATATAGGGCAATACTAAGGAATAATCTCTAAATTGTGGTGCTAATGTAATGATTATGTTCTGATTACCCTAGTGGGATTCTTTGTTTATGTACTTGAAAACAATTGTGCTCAAAATGGAATTTGGTATTTTTGAGAATTTAAGTGATCTATGGTGCACTGTGTCTTCTTCGTGCCTGAACTGCATTCTTGTACTTATTGTGGTTTCGGGTTAGAATGACCTAGGGGAAACAGAGGCAGGGATCTTTATCAGTTGGAATTGTTTTCAGCATTATGTATGAAGTGTGTGTTTATTTTGATGTCATCTATATATCAATCTTTTGGGCTCTTGTTGGTTTTGCTATCTGTGTAATCATTTTAGTTTCTGTGTGTGGAACTACATCTAGGATTACCTAGTTATGTACCTATTAGGTACTTATGTGATTATGAGCCTGAGGGAGATTGATTAAGTGCATCTTAGGGGAGCGGCTTGCAATAGGGGTCAGGACCCAAAGTGGTCAGCACCTGGGTAACCTATTGTAGGTTATGTAATTAAGTGATAACATGGTAATTAAAATATGTAGAGATCATTAAAAAGATAAGTTAGAGTTTGGTTATGATTAGAATTCCTCATATTTGAGAGAGTATTCTATTCCCACATGTATCGTATCGAGGGTCGGGGACCCAGAGTGGTCAGTACCAAGGTAACTCAATGCTTGAGGGTCCGGGTCCAAAGAGACCAGTCCAGGGTAACTCAAGTAAATAGACATGTGATGACACTCCCATAGCATGTAGCCTAGATCATCTCCTAAGTTTTCTGTTTATGCCTTTGGATTAGTGTGTCTTACCCTTCTCTTTATTTTTGTAAACCTTGAGTAGAGAGCTATCAGGATTCCTTGTTTAGTTGTTATCCTTGTTTGGTTTTGGTCATATGATTGAGGTTTGTGGTTATCTCCTCAGCATGGTGGGGTAGACCTTTGTGATTCTACATGGACGGGTGGTAGTGATTCTTTACCATTTGAGATTCGACATCCTAGTGCCGATGCTATTGATACTTCTCCAGTTGGATGCTTTCATGGTTCTTCTTTGGTTCTTCATTGATTCTTCATTATTGGTTTCTTTTCATACCTTCATTTATGTAGTCCTATATTACACTATCACATGTGATACCTAATATGGACATTATACTTTTATGTTAGATTTATTATTACATACCCTGCGACATGTGCAGTGGATGTCAGTGTTTTAGTTATCATGGTTGTCCATGAGATTTGTATTATTAATGTAAGTTGTTATTGTATCTTTTATGATATGGAATCTTTTGTCATCTTTCTTTAGTTCTTTTTATTTGTTCTTAAGTAATTCTACGTCATGGGACCCTCAAGTTTTGTAATCTATGTTGGATGTTGTTCAAATGTGAATAAATGGTAATTGCTTCCGCAGTATTGTGTATCTTTTTTGTTAACTATAAAAAAAAAAATGTTCACCAAACTTAGTAGCAAGTTATAGGTTTACTTCTCTTGGGTTCCCTAGCGGGGTGTTACATCTGGTATCAAAGTGAAGTTTCTACACTGGGAACTCTGGGTATGTACGCCTATTAGGTTTTGTGTGGTCTCAACTTGAAACTAAACTTAGAAATGAAACATTTTGTTTGCAAACCATTGCTTTGTGATTATGTTTTCTTTTGTTTTTTATTTGAGTTATGTTTTGTGACATTGTCTTGATTTCCTTGTGGTGCAGGAATCATGCCTATCACTAGAGCTTCTAGAGGTAGAGGTAGAGGTCATTCTGGTGGATGTGGAAGGGGTAGACATCATAGCCCTTCTACGAGTGTTAGTTAGGAGAGTAACCACCAGCAGTCTGGAGGTGGTCAAAGAGAGGA
Organism: Chamaecyparis obtusa; assembly: GCA_027943335.1. Taxonomy (NCBI): domain Eukaryota; kingdom Viridiplantae; phylum Streptophyta; class Pinopsida; order Cupressales; family Cupressaceae; genus Chamaecyparis; species Chamaecyparis obtusa. The sequence continues at coordinate 33,257 of BSBK01014634.1, read as the reverse complement.
TCATTAGGTTGAGTCTGAAGGGCTAGACATGAGACAGTTCTTGCGAGAGATTCTCAATCGTCTTGGCCCTGAGCAGGCTAGAGTAGAGCGGGCTAGAGAGAGGTCTAGGAGTCCTCTAAGGAGGGACTTCACAGTTGATCCTATAGTTGTGGCAACTAACCACATGAGAGATCTATTGAGAGGGAAACCTAATCCTTTTGATGGGAAAGGTACTGGTTTAGAGGCAGAGACATGGTTGATAGCCTTAGAGTAGAGTTTTTCCATGCATCTCTTTAGTAGCAATACTAAAGCTAGGTATGTAGTGACACAGCTCACAGATTTAGCAGCTATTTGGTGGAGGATAAAGGAAGAGAAGCTAGGTCTTCGAATGGACACAGTTACATGGGAGTTGTTCTTAGAGAACTTTCGGGAATGTTTTCTATCTGATCAGTGGAGGAAGCAGAGGGCTGATGAGTTTTATAATTTGAGACAGCTTACTATGTCAGTGGGCGAGTATGAGCAGAAGTTCTTTGAGCTCAAACAGTATGCTGGTTTTGGTCAGGATATAGCCTTTCTAGTGCAACACTTCGTTAGGGGGTTGAATGCATGCATTATTGGGAATGTCTTACTTTTTGAGTCTAAGACCCTCAGAGATGCAGTTATTAAGGCAACTATTACAGAGGTAAATCTGGCAACAGGTTTAAGTGCTCAGGGAGGTATTCAGTCTAGTGGTTCCAAGAGGAATCAATCTCAAAAGAATGGAAATTTTCAAAATCCTTCAACCTTTTCAAAAGGTAATCAAGATCAGCAGGATAAGAAATTCTTCCATGGTAGCAATGGTGGTTCTCAGTTAGGGAACTATCGCAACTGGCAGCATAGTTTGCGCAATAGGGAGGATCAGTAACCCTAGAGTTTTAGAGGTAGAGATGGTTGTTATTCTTGCGGACAACATGGCCACATTGTGGTCAATTGTCCTAATCAATTGACACATTTTTTAGGAACAGAGGTCAGCAGCTTCTGAGCCTATAGTTGAAAATGTTGGTGGATCTCATAGGGAGTTTGTGATAGGAAATGATCCTCAGTGTTCGAATCCTAATGCATGGAATGAACCTACTCAGTGATTCATAGTTTAGATTTCTTTTTAGTGTAGAGATTTTTGTGGGACTCATATCCCTACTTGTTTCAGGCTTCCAGGAGTAAGCCTAATCCTAGGGGGGGTGAATGTAGTACCCACCTGTGGATTGCTTTTTAGTTTGCTTCATGTTTCAGTTGTATGACCAAATTCTTTTAGGTCACTTTCCATGTGATCGATATTGTTTCATTAATGATGATGTGGATTATTATTATATGTTTATCAAGTGTATGCGTAGATTAGATGATGATGCTTCATGATGTTAGATTACATGTTTTATATTGAATACGATGTACTTACCCCATACTTGCATGTGTATGGTGATTATGTGTCTATATCTATTTGACATGCTTGTGTGGTAGAGGATGGAGGCGTAGTTACTCACTTAGTCGAGATCCACAGGTCTGACCATACCCTATCATTGTCTGTTATATATTGTATGTACATGCTTTGTCTTCTGATGACAGGTTCGCAGGTACAGGGCATCGTCTTCCCTGAATTGGCAGGAGTGAGCGTGCCCACAAACATTCATCTCAATGGTAAAGAGGGAAGATAATTCACAGACCCAAACCCTAGCCCTAGCCTAATTGTCCTATAATTGGACAAGTTTATGTTTGACTACCTTACCCGAATTCACCTGGTTGGCAGGAATTTGTGGATCCCATTCTTGAGTCTATGCATGTGGTTTATGTTTGCTTGATTTTATTGCGCTTGATTCAGTTGATTTGTGAATTATTCATGTGATTTTATATAATTATTAATGATAGGATTATAGTTGAAATTAATGATTTAATTATATTCCTATGTTTAATTTAGAATATTGTCCAAAGTCAATTATTTGATTAAATGGAATTAATTGATTATTTAATTGAAGTTGGATTTAATTATGTTTGAATGTATAATTAAATAATTGAATATTTTAATGCATGCTTTAGGATGTATTAAATATTTAATTTATTTAATTTGGTTTTAATTATTAACATGTGCTCAAATGGTAAATGTTTAGAATTATGCTTGTTTATATTATTAAGTAATTAAATAATTAATTGCATGAATTTGTGATGCATTGATTATTTAATTTATTTAATAAATTAATTTAATTTATTACATGTGCAAAATTGAAAAAAGGAATTGTTCTCAAAAAGATAACAACTAGTTTTAGAAAGTCAAAGTGGAGTTGTGCATTTTAAAATATATTTTAATTAATTAATTGTAATTTCTTTCAATTTTGGAGTTTGAGTTGAATTAGGAGTTTTCTTATGAGTCAATTTTCTGATTTGAGTTGAACTAAGAGTTATCTGTTGAGTTGTCTTCTGTGATTGCTTGGATGTTGGAATTGAATTCCTATTAGGGGAATTTTGCTTTCATTTTTGGGGAGACAGGTTTTGGAGGAAAATTTTGGAGAAGGCTTGTGTTTTTCAGCAATTTGGAGAATTGTGGATTGTTATGGCTGTTTGTTGATTTGAATTTCTCTGTGCATCTGGATTGGGCACTTGGTTGCAAATTAGCTTTCAGATCTACAGGTTGTGTTTGAATTTGGAGAGAATTTAGTTCTCAGATCTACAGGGGTTTCCATTTTTAATTCATTTCTGGCATTGGATCTGAGGTAGGCTTTGGATTTGTTTGTCAGATCTGTTTCCACATCTGTTTATCTTTCTATGTTTTAATAGCTTTCTATGTTTTCTATTTGGTAGATTTTTGTTTATATTAGATCGGGGTATTCAGAAACCCTAGTGTAGTTGATTTCTGTATTTTATTATTACTTGGCATTGTAGTGTTACTCTGGCAAAATTTCGTTAAATAATTGTTCATGATTTGCCTATAAATTGATAAATTAATCTTGTTCTATAGTTAAACTAAAGAGCTTGTAAAAAAAAAATTAATTCCCTTGAAAAAAAAATAGATAAAAATGCTAAAAACCCAATCTTGGTATAAAATATCCAATTCTGGTTAAAATGTGTGTTGGCTGGAAAAAATACAGTCATTAAATTAAAAAAAAAAGAAAAGAAAAAAAAGTCCATTCTTTTAAAAACATGGACCACCTGGGTTTGATTCATTATTTGTCATAAATTGTAATTAAAAATATATGTATATTTTGTTTTGCAATGAATTTGTTTTGAATTAAAAATAAATAAAATAAATATAT
>BSBK01014634.1:0-25000 GCA_027943335.1 Chamaecyparis obtusa | reverse complement strand
GTGTTTAGTTTCATCCCATAATCAACATATGTAGGATAATAATGATGCTTTAAAGGTTCTTTGTTTATGACTATCAAATTTCATCTTAAATGAGGCTAATTATCTTGGATAAGCATATGGCTTATTAAATAGGTTTTTAGACTCAATTTGTTTTAACTATGCTGACTAACTTGAGGCAATTAGCTAAACTGATGAGGTTATTTCTTTTTCTAGCATGGTTAGCAACATAATTCTTATTGAAGGAATAGAAGTAAGGTTATTCTCAATTGGGTAAATTGATAAGATCATAGCTAGTATTTTTTAGATATTGTCCTAGGCAGGACATCTTAGCTCAAAGCTTGTTCATCACCAAATGAAGCAAGGACAGTCATTTCAAGAAATAAAGAATCAAAGGCAGCCTATGGAAGAAAGCCAAACCACGTCGATGGGTCGAAGGAATCTTCAAAACAAGAATAACTTTGGATAGGATTCAGAGAAGATGCTCATGAATTTTGTATTATATAACTCTCATGTACCTATTTTTGGAGGGTATTCCCTCCTAAATTATTATGTTTTAAACTCCAGACTATGGTCCCATGCAAGGCTAGAGGGTTTCTCTACCCCATTCTTCCCTACTAGCACCTACACTGAGCGGGGTTTTGTATATTTGATGAACTGCTTAATAAAATATTGACTCCGGCCTTTTACCAAAAAAAAACAAAAAAAACTATAATTACATTCTTACATTAAATTCCAATATTAAGGAAATCAATTTATAATGTTAATTAAAATAAATTCTTAAATTAAACTCCAATAATAAGGAAATCAATTTATAATGTTAATTAAAATAAATTTATTCCAAGATTAATAATGACTAAAACAATAATACTTCATAATAAAATTTTCAAATTAGAAAACAATTTTCTTAACTATTAATTAATAGTTAAATTTATAAACAATGTAAGTTAAATACATAAAATATCAACGAATATATTTCCTTAATTAAATAAGATTAAATACCAAATAAGTTATTTACAAAATAAACCTTAAATTTAAAATTCAATAAGTTATTTAATTCCACACACACACACATATATATATATATATATGTGTGTGTGTGTGTGTGTGTGTACAATCTTGGCTACCACGACAACTTATATATGTTATTGTCAATAGCCATTGTTGTCGCGGTAGCTAAAGCACTGTCGGGAGTGGGGGTAATGGAAACCCCCATCACTATTTTATATATATATATATATATATATATATATATATATATATATATATATATATATATATATATATATATATATATATATATATATATATATATATATATATAGTACATGTACATGTACATGTATATGTATAATTTTTATATTTTGTGAATTTTTTTTCTATAAGATTAACAAACAATAAATCTAATAGTTGAATTCTACTAGGAAGCAAAGATATTTGAATATTTGACTTTTATTCAAACCCTAAGGTTTTCTACAAAAAAACTTATCAAACCCTATCAGATTTAAAACAATACTTTTCTACGATATTCCTAACATATCAAGTATTTATAAAACAAGATCTCAAAAAGCTTAAAGACCAAAAATCTTAAAGAAGAGAAAAATTATAAGCATATATCAACAATATATAACAGGCACAAAGAAAATAAACTTTCTTTGAAAAGAATTTAATCTATGAGGGTATCAAATCCAATGTCAAACCACCAATTGACAAAAACCTTGAAAAATTCTCACATTTTCTCAATAACCTCCAATTGAATCCTTCGCGCTAAAACCTTAGATTCCTTGTGTAGAATAATAGGAAAATCATCTTAATAAAGAAAGAGAGCCTAGAAATCAAAGTCAACCATGCAAACCTGAAACTCAACTTAATTACCAAAAACTTTGTTATTGCGATTATTATTTTTACATGATTTTTTAAAATTTAATAATTAATAACTCATAGCACTTTTGGTGTTTCTTGTTTATATGAATTCACTCAATTTTTTTAAAATAGTTTAATCTTTTATTTATTTTTAATTGATTGTGTAACTTAATTTCATATCAATTATAACTAAAAAAATATTATTTTAATTATATGATTATTTATCCAATTGATAATTTATCATCAATTAGTATTAAAATTTTGAATTTAAAAATTAATTAAATTCTTAAATTTTACAATTAGATTTTAATTAAGTCTTTTTAATTAATAAATCTATATTAATTAAATACCCTCACATTTAATACTTTCTATATTTGGTAAGATTTAATTATTAAATCACATAATCAATCTTAGTAAATTAGTTAATCATTTCAAAATAATTACCCCAACCACATAACCTGCCAAAGAACAAAAAAACCAACTGCATGTAATAAAATAATAATCATGCTCAAGGGAAAGTATTATGAATTCACGTCACCTTGACGAATTCAAAAAGGTAATATATCAATAACTTGTCCATTAGTTAATGACAATAAAATGGCCTAGGTTGGGATTCGCCCATGAATGTTATCTCCCCTCTCTTACCATTGAGACACTCTAATAGAGCATGCTCATCCTGACAAGTCGATTCAAGTATGGGGTAAGTAAAATGATGAATATAAACAACAATTTAAACAAATAAATAATCATCATCAAAGTAACTAACATCATCTAACTTCAAACATATGATATCTCAGAACTATCCAATTTATCAAATCCACATGTACTATCCTACATCCAAATCACATAATAAAGCTGAAATAATCAACGCACACATGAAATTGACCTAAAAGAGTTTGAAAATGTAAATTTGAGAAAGAAAACTATGGGTGGGCACTACATCCACCTCCCCTAAAATTAGGATTACTCCTGGAAGCGTACAAACAAATAGGGATACAAATTTTGTAATCTCACTGCGTCCTCCCAAGTTGTTGAAGACTAATTAGTAGGGTCTGATTGGATCCTTACCAGAGTGATGGTGCAATCCATGAAGGTCAAATCACACTGCTAAAGTATGTAAATGGGCTCCAAATCCACCTATGCATCCTCTACCTATAATGCATTTCAATAAATAACATGTTTAACATCTAAAATATACTACCTAAGTACTAAAACATGAAAAACATTATGAATGCGAGTTAAGATAGATGACAAAGAAATATCATAAGGAATTGGTCCTATCCTCTCAAGAATCTCAAATGGGCCAACAAAAAAAAGTGCCAACTTTGAATCCTTTATGTAATAGATCAGAATCTTCTAGGGGCGCACACTCAAAAACACCTTAATGCCTAATGCAAACTACCTATCCACCTTTTGAGCATCTGTATACTCCTTCTATCTGTCCATAGATGTGGTCACATACTGATGAATGTGCTCCATCTGTTGCTCCATATGTTGAATCATCTTAGGACCCAAATGCATATGGTCCTCTATCATATCCCAACTCAAATGTGTATGACAAGGATAATCATACAAATCCCAAAAGGGAAACATACCAATTAAACTATGATAACCATTGTTGTAAGAAAACTTGACCAAATACAAATTTTCCTCCCAATGAGTTTTTCAATCCATGGCATACATCCTCAACATATCCTCTAACACCTAATTAACCCTCTATATATCTCAATCAGTCTCAAGGTGATATGCCAAACTAAAATTCAACTATGCTCCAAGATCATGCTTCAAAGAGGTTCAAAGTGCAAAAGTGAATACTCGATCCCTATCTGATATAATCTTGCAAGGAATACCATGTAGTCTTACAATATCCTACATAAAGACTCTAGCTACTGAAGCTATTATATAGGATCCTCTCATAGGAGAAAAATTTTCCACTTTGATCAACTGGTCAATAGTGACCATAATGGTATCATGTCTATAGGAATTCATAGGTAGACCCACAATGAAATCCATCGAGATGATATCCCATTTCTATGATGGAATAAGATTAAGCTGTAAAAGACCCACTAGATGTCAATGGTCTACCTTAACCTTCTAACATTATATACATCTTTCCACAAAATCAATAATATCATGTTTCATACCAAACCATTATTATAGTTGTCGAAGGTGTGCATACATCTTCTTGACACTCAAATATTTTGAGTAAGGTGCATGATGAGCCTCAGATAAAATTGAGGTTCAAAGATCATCTGGTGGAGGTACATATATCTAGCTCATATAAGACAAAAGGCTATCTTAAACTAAAACATAACCTGAAAACTTCCCCTCCAAAGGTGTCCCTAACTCAATCTTAGCAATCACTTCCTTGTACCAAGTATCTATCAGAAGTTCTTGGAGTATACAACTCCGCAAATCTACACCAAGAGTCAATGTGAAAATCCCATGACTCCTACGAATCAAAGCATCAACTACCACACATTCCTTATCTTGGATGTACTTTAACCTCAAAATCATATTGACAAAGAGAATCCATCTATAACCTCTTCCTATAATTTATATTAGCATGGGTAAAGATATATTGCAAATTGTGGTGATCACTATGGAGCTCAAATTTATGTCCCAATAGAAATTGTCTCCATCAGACTAATGCAGGAAATAATGTTGCTAACTCAAGATCATGTGTAGGATAGCTTTAAGAATATAAGAAACATTGGTGGGGGTTTTCCAATCTACTATAGCTTGAATGTTTGCAGAATATAGTGAAGTACCCTCACCTATGATCACATGTCCCAAGTAATGAACCTCATATGGAAATATGTCACACTTTGTTGGATTGGCATATAGCTCATTGTCATGAAGACACTACAAAACATGTCACAGATGTTCCTCATGCTCTCATATGGATTTAGAATATATGAATATACATCCAAGAAGATGAGAACATAAACATGGTCAAGATAAGAATGAATCCTTAGCAAATGATACCTATTTTTTATTGTTACCTTCTTCAATTATCTATAGTCGATGCATAAGTGTAAAGATCCATATTTCTTCTTAATAAAGAGTACATGTGCTCCCCATGGAGAAACACTAGGTTTATTACTACCCTTCACCAAAAGATCCACTAACTAGAGATTAATCTCACTCAACTTCTATGTGGCCATGTAGTAAGGAGCTCTAGATATAGGTTGTGCTCCTAGAATATGATCGATGAAAAAAGCTATGTCACACTTTGGTGGCATACCTAGAATCTCACTAGAAAAGACATCAGTGAATTGTTGAAGTGTAGGATGATCAAGAGTCTTCTGCTTAGTCTCAATTTCATCTAGATCATTCATAGTTATTTCATAAACTTTACAACCCTTTTGCATGCTTTTCTTGAGTTTCATAGAGGAAATCATATGAAGAGATATAGGTCACTAAATTTCCACAATTTCAAAATCCTTTCCAACATAATCCTTTCATTTGACTATTTTTTGTCTACAATCAATGTTAGCTTTGTGAAAACCTAGCCAATCCATCTAAAGGACAATATCATATGATCCCAAAGGTATCATAGGAAGATAAACCAAGGTAATTAATTTACCTAGGTTCAACTAAGATTTATGCACTAGAGAGTCTATTGATACTCTTTCCAACCAATATATTTCTTTGTTTCCACTAGCCAACATTTCTCTACTAAAAAGGAGATATGAAAGAATAGTTATCTCCTGAATCAAATAATATAGAAAGAGAAATACCTCTAGTATCACCTAAAGTCTCTATTATAATACCCTGAATCTCTACCTAATGATTTTGAATTGTTACAAATACTCTATGAGATCTACCAGTATCTCTTGCTATAGGCTTAGAATTTGTAGGTATCTGTCATGAATACTATGATGTATACTAAGGGAAATTCACTACAATATGACCATAATGTCCACATGAGAAACAACCACTACCTCTACCATGACCTCTCCCAGTGGAGGGTGCATTAGACTACTGAAAACAACCCCTGACCTCTATATCTTTAAGGTATATGAACACCATTCTAAACTCCTACTTGTCCACCATGACCCAAAGTCATATTTTCTTCCACCAAGATAGCCTTAATAACTTATTCCTTAAGGATTTTAGGTTTGAAAACCTTAAGTCCCATAATGATTTGATCATTAATTCCACTAAGGAAGTCTTGCAACATTAGTGGTGACTTATCGCTAAATCTTACAAAAGAATTGAGATCAAAGAAAAAATACTCATAATCCTTGACAGGTATAGATAATTTCCATAAATTATGGAGCTCATCTATGTGCATCTACTACCACCAATTAGATAAGAAGTGTTCATGAAAGTTCTCAAGAAATAGATCCCAAGTGATAGTCTTCATGGTAAGCTCAAGTTTCTTCTCCTCAATCTTCCACCAAGAAGTTGCAAAACCTTCAAGGTGTATAATGACACACCTTTCCATAATATTGGTATTGAATTGTTGCATGAAAAAATATCAATCCAATGCAATGAGCCAAGTCTCTTCCTTAAAACTAGTACTGAGACCATTAAAAGATAGAGTTCATGTTCTGAGAAGGTCTCTCATGTGATTGGAATTTATTGATCCCTAACCAAGAGTAGTGTCCCTTCTTTGGGAGCTCCTAGATCTATGTCTCTCCTAATTATCAAAATGGTGTGATACTTCCTTCTTATCCTTATCTTAAAGAGGTAGATGTTCTAGAATATTCTTCAGTACCTGCATAGCATTAAGATATCTTAAATTATGATGAGGCTCACCACTATTATCTTCCCTGCTCTCCTCAACTTTATGACTCATGGAAGCGCTAAGAATATTACTTCTTCCACATCCTTTACTATGACCTCCACTACAATATCAAGCAATAGATCTAGTCTCAGTGACCATTATTCCTACAACATCCAAACAAGAAGAATGATATCTTAAGTAAGTCAAAAATAAAACATGAAGTAATTGTAAGACAATAGTCTAAAATACAAGAGTGTTATATGTCTAAGTTTTTGTTTCATGTTTTAACTACTAAACATCTAATGGGTGTACAAAATTCCTAGAGTTCTGCTTATAGAAACATGGGCTCTAATACCAAGTGTAATGCCTTGCTAGGGAACCCAAGATATATTAACATAAAAACTACTACTAAGTTTACAAAAAAAATAATTTCTTAAGATTTTATATATAATATTGAATAAAAAAGGGGAATTAATAACATAAAGTCAATAATTACTCATAAACACAAACTCAGTTATAGATTAAAAATCTCAAGGGTTCCTTGACATAGAGTTAGGTAAAAAAAACTTAATCTATTAAGTACAATAATTAAATAAATATTTTTCTTAATGAAACTAATGTATATCATCTCATATAAGAATAAAAAAATGCATCTTGAACCATAAGGTATACATGATAACCCACATCCACTACACAAGTTGTAGGGTATGTAAATACAACTAAGTAGAAAGTACAAATAAAATAAAGAATAGGAAGATATTTCCAAGGATGAAAGAATAATAAGCACCTATAACAAGGATCATCCAAAAATGATACAGGAATGTCAAAGTATCAAATGGTAAGAGAACCACTACCTCCTAACCTCATGGAAACTTGAGGTTCTACTCCCACTGTGTTAAGGAAATCATATTAGGCCCTAGCTCCGATAAAATGACCAAAATCACTCATCAGGTAATATTAATCAAGGGATCCTATTAATTTACAATCTCAAAGGTACATGTACTAATCCAAAGGAAACCAACACACGTAGGACACCGAAGATGAAATTAGTGAAGTGTCATCACATATGTCAACCCCTTGGAACTATATCAATGGACTCCTACTCCCAAGTGTGAATATATATTGAACCTGAAATACTCTCATGTAGATAAGGATAACTGATAATACCATAACTCATCATCAATAATATACAAGAAAACTATCGGTATTGATGAGAAATGTAGAGTATGATGAGATTGCTACATCGATAGAGACACAAGATCATTTGGTTAGTGCATCTAGTGAAAAAATGAAAACCTCGGAAGATGGAGTTGTGGTATGAGTAGAAACGGTATATGAGAAAAATAGAATATCCAAGATCAGAAAATCAATTTCTACAAACTATGATTCACCCATTTTGGCTACCAATCGAGTAAAGAAAACAATCAGGGAAGGTGGTAATATACTCAAAACATTTTATTATTATTCCTAGTTTACTAACCTAACCTAGTGAAGGTTAAAGGTGAGGTGTAGAAATAAATTTGACTTTTAATTACTAAGTTTGATCCTATGCAAGAGTTGGCTACTAATTTTGATACCAAGATCACTACCTCAAATCAAAAGTTGAAACACTAGAGGGTTGATGAAGAGAAAGAGAATGCCACCCTTTAGATGTTGCAGAACCCATTGATTCCCAAAATGGACAACTTACAATATGGCTTGAAAGAGTCTGAGAAAGATTTGGAAGTCCCACAGGTGTCTTTATTTGAAGAATTGGAGGGCCTTTCATTTCTACTTAGTAGGCAGATAGCACTCATGGAGAATATACTCAATACATGGGACATTGATTTGTCGATTTTGAAGGATAAATTCAAATTTATTTTCATAGAATGTAATGTTATGTAATGACTCTTGCTACTCTTATCTTATTAAAATTTTGGCATACTTATGTTTTACCTTTGTCATTTTTTATCAAAGGAGGAGTGGTGCAATGTATGTAAAATTTTCTTTGATGCTCTATAATGGTTCACAGGAGTAGTACATGAATGTAGATAGGTAGCTAGATGCTTATAGAAATTTCCTAAGTGTTTACATCAATGCCAAAGGGGGAGATTGTATACATTTAATGCAGATGATTATACTTAGAACTTATTATTTTATTATTATGTTATCATTCCTAGAAACATGTTTATTTCATGTAATTAGATCAATTGCATTGATGGAGTTGAAAGGAAAGATTGGTAATTTACCTAGGTGTCTAGGAAATTAGTGAATAGCTAGTACCCAGGAACAGTCAGTTGAATTGAATAATAGAGATCGATGTAAGATATGCAATCATAGATTTATCATCCACAAAGGTATATATATGTGTCTATAACCGCATAGGTTAAGGTGAATATTTGCATGAGTTATCAAGGATTCAAGTGATGCTAGTAGGAAGAATAGGACATAGGATGAACAGTTTGGTCTGATCAGTCAAGTGATTTTTTTTATGGGAAAGATTGTTTTATTTTTTACTTATTATGTATAGGTTTGACCTTGTATGTATAAAAATTTTATTTTTGCGTAGTCGGTTGAAAATGTTGGTTGGTAGGCTGACTTATTCTAAAGCCGTGGAAAAATGTTTTAGCCAACCTAAAGAATTTTTTATAAATGGATGATGAAATCATTTTTTTAAGGAATAAGTGAAGTGATTGCAGAGTTAGTTTTTTTGATGAAAAAACTAAACTGATAAAAAAGATGAAGCAAATATATTAGACAAGAAGTGTTATAATCATATTATTTCATCTTGGCTCCATCTCAAGGAGAACCCTAATAAGTTTGCAGGTTAAATCATCTAGAGATTTTACTCCTAACAGGGTGATTAGGATATCTAATAGGATCTATAGATTAAATCCTTTAAATAGGTAGCTCTTAGATGGAGTTGGAGATCCCTTAATAAGGTGTTCTTAATAGGACTTTTATTCTTTCTTTTAACCGAGCTAATGATACTCTTTAACCAAGTATTCCTTAAATAGGTGTTTTTAATTTATCCTCACAAGGAAGATTTCATTAGTACACTAGTGGATTTTTCCAGGCATCACTACCACAGGTGGTTTTCTACCTTGAACAAGGGTTTCCATGAAATTTTTTTTTTCTCAAGTATTCTATTTGTCTGAATTCTTTATTTGATTAATCTCTATGTGATATTTTGTTTGAAATGCTTGTTATTGTTAAAGTTGTTAGAAAATATTTTTAAAAATTTAGCTACACTAATTCACACCCCCCCCCCTCCACCCCTCTAATTGTCTTTTAGGCCTAATAGAGTCTTTTCTTTTATTTTGCATCAACACTGAATTCAAAATATTTCTAAAGTAATGTTATATAAATCACTTTAGTAAGTATTGTATGTGGTTTAATAAAATACATTTATTTTTTTATGTCAAAAGGGTGTAGTTCAAAATTTATGAGTGTCAATTATATAGGTGAGGTTGGAGAAGTTGAGAAACTGACATAGTGCAAAATGAAGAATCCTAGAATGGATAGTCCAAACCTTACACTCCTAACAATAGTAACAACAACATAGCAAAAACACAAAAAATAAAATTCTCAAATAGTATTATAGTATTTTCATTCAACATGGCCAACTGTAAGGCCTTCCGGGTTATGGCTAGATACAAACAATTACAATAGTAATTCTATAAGACCTCGTAAGATCTAACTCCAACCAAATAGATCTATAACAATAGGCTACAGAAAACTATTAGAAACCCCAAGAAGAATCTAAACTTGTGCTTGCAAGAAACCCAGAAACTTTCTTATTTTCCAAGCCCACACTTAGCTACTAGCTCTACTCAATATCATTCCTCTTTTCTACTTTATTTTGAATGAATGCTCCCCCTCATCTCCCTAAAAAATTACCCCAAACCTTTCTTAAATACACTTCTTTAGCCAGAAGTCGGCTAGAAGAAAGAAATAACTCCTAAGCCCAAGTCGGCTTCTAAAACAAACAAATATTAAATGCAATACAAGTCATCTTTCAAATAGCCTTAAAAATAATTAATTCTCTATATCAGCCTCCAAATCTACCTAGGAGAATGTAATACTCACTACCCAAATTAAATACATCAAGTCAGTCCATGAAATCCACAAGAACCCCAATTGTTAAGCCAAACTATCAAGTGACAGTTAAACTATCGAGAAAGCAAGGCATCACCAAGAAAGTAAGTTGATCGAGCACCACAAGCATCATCGAGCATAGGTTCTACTGAGAACTAGAATTTTTACCGAGTCCTTAAGAGACTGAGTCCTTCATCAACCAAGCCTCTCAGACAATACTATAACTGAGAAAAAAGATACTCGAACATGCAGGATTTCTAAATTTTCAAGGATGCTCTTGCATCAGACACCCAAGGTGTGAAAAGATGTTCTTACAGGTTGGAAGAACATCCTATAGGATTCAACTCATACCTCAGATCCACTTCTATTTTCTTTTCCTCCTCAAGTATTTTGTTCACAATCCACAAGTTTGTTCTCTATACTAATATCCAACCCATTTAGAATCCTTCAACTCAACTCTACTCCTAGAACTCAGGTTCCTCCTATTGAGTGTTGTATCTAACAAAGGCATCAGGGAAAACTTCTTGCCACTCTTCTCAACAGTAAAAAAATTCTTGACATAATCATGCATAGCCTTGCAATCATACTGCCAAGGTCTACTGAGAAATATGTGACAACTAATCATGTTCACAATATCACACAACACTTGATCCTTATATTGGTCAATCTGAAAATCAACAAGACATTCTTCCCTCACTTCCAAAGCATGCACATCTCACAACCAACCAATCCTATAAGGACAAGGATGTCTCACTCTCTTCAAACCAGGTTTCTAAACCATCTCCATAGCTACAAGGTTATCAGTACTACCACCATCCATAATCACATTACAAATTTTACCTCTTGACTTGCACTAAGTTCTGAACAATTTACTCCTCTGACAAGGTTGTACCTTAGTACTAAGCAATTTTCTTTGAACCAACAAGTTTTTTTACTCTATCTTAGGTTCATTCAATATGTTCTCATTCACCACAGCAACTCTTCAAGCACCAACCTTCTAGGAACATTTAAATGATCAATATCCTTATTCACCACAATGAAAACAAGTACCCTTAAAGGAAACCTTACCTATCCTCTTCCTCGACTCAATAGGTTTTAGTTCATCTTCAGCAATCGACTTATCCTTCACCGAGTGATTCTTGTTTCTCCTTCCCTCAAGAATCATCTCCTTCCCTCAAGAAGTACAATGTTATCTCCTCTTTAACTTATCTTCTTCCTTTAGGGCATACTGATAAGCATCATCAACCAAATTAATTTTCAGCATACCAATCTCATCCTGAATATTGAATCTCAGGCCATTCACATACCAAGCTACCTTTTCCTTACCAATTTCTCTGTGTCTAGACCCAATAGTCAACTTATAGAACTCCTCGATATAGTCTTCAATAGTTAATTATTTTTTCTTCAAACTTTGTAACTTATTAAACAAATCAAGTTCATAGTTAGAATGTGTGAATGTAGCCTTCAATTCAGCCACCATCAACCTCCACCGATTGATGTTTATTTCATCTTCATCATCTCTTTCTCTTTGCAATTCTTTCTACAAAAGAGCAACATGCCCTTTCAACTTTGTCTGTGCCAACCTCACTCTAAGAGGATCTTCAATTTATTCAAGAACAAAGAAGTCTTCTAAGTCACCAATCCAATCAATCAATTCCTTAGGTCACAAAGTACTAGAGAAGTTAGAAACTTCTATTTGGTAAATAACACTTAACCGATCTCCTGATCTCTGCAACTGACTAGTTCTATCTTCATGAGATCTGACCCTCTAATTGGTTCTGTTATCTGTACTAGGTCTAGAAGCCTCAAAGTCTTCAGCAACTTCCTCATAGAAATCCTCAGTGCCCACATTCTGAGGTACACCAGCCATAGCTCTTATGATCTCAATGATCATGTCATTCTTCATTAATTCTATCTCATCTCTCTAATTCAAGAATCCAAAGTATCACAAAGATCTACAATCGCTCTCAGGTCCAATCTTCTTAGAGACATCTCCAAAGATATTCATAAACCCAAGGCAACAAATCACCAACCCAAGCACCTAGTGTAAACTACCTCAACTTTGGTGATCTATCCACACACTCAAGAAATTCAAGCTCTGATACCACCTGATGCAGTACAAAATAATAAATCCCAAAATGGATAGTCCAAACCTTACACTCCCAATAATAGTAACAACAATACAATGGGGTAAGTGCACAAAGATGGGGGACCAAAAAGGGGGTATAAGATGCCACTTTTTTCCTAAAATAAAAAAAATTTGAACTTCAACAAGAAATTGAAGATAGTTAGACTCAAATTTTTAGGATGCAACAAAAACAAGTGTTGTAATACTCTGAATCTAGTTCCTAAACTACTAACTTATTTTGAAAATGGTGCAGATTAAGGCCCTCAAAAAGGGGGAGCACAAAAAGTGGTCATATTTTTTGTCAAAAAACATAACATAGCATCTGGTGTGCTCCCCCTAAAATGTTAACTTTTTTAAAAAAAAAATTTAATTGCTCTAGTGAGAAGTTACCTAACACCACATAGTTTATCCCAAAATTCTTTGGTAATTTTTTGATGAATGTATAATTTTTTATGAATTTACGAAGTGCATGATGGAATATGGATGAAGTGACTGAGAAGGGGGGGGGGGGTGAATCAGTCAACCATAAATCTTGATTATTAATTCTTTGTAGATCCCTTAGGATATCTTAACACTGTTATCTGTTTTAGCACTCGGTAAATAGATTGCAGTAACTTTGAAGATGCAGAAAGTATTATCAATAATTATCTTTAGATTTTCATCAAAACATGTATATGATTGTGAAAGCAATTAAGAACACAAGAGACACAAGATTTAACGTGGAAACCCAATATGGGAAAAACCACCAATGTATCTAGATACTGATTTTCACTTTTCTGAAGTGATGCCCGGTTAGAAGCCAACCCGGTAAAAGGTTACAAAACACACTGTTAGGTGTGACCTTGTTAGAGGATTTAAAACACCCTGCTAGGAGTGGCCTGGTAAGAGGTCTTGAAAATAATTCAATGGAATTGTCACCTTGTTAGAGGATTTATATTATGGCTGTTAAACCAACTCGGTTAAGAGATTTAGAATTCACTGTTACAATGATAAGAAGGTAACAATGAAAAAGTGACCTGTATAATAATGCAACTGTCTTGCTGATTATAGATCTCTGTTCTGCATAATTCTGATCCTTTCTGATCAAATAAATCTCTGCTGCTCCTCAAGGATATCTGATCATCCTTCACAAATTCGCATATACCTTTCCTTCTTTTCTTCTGTAAATCTTCTGCTGTATTATATTTTCTTTTCACTTTTGAGCTTTTATTTATATGATTTTGGATTAGTCAAATCGACATTATTTAGTATAACAGTCGGCTGAATTAAGTAAACTCTATTTGCAAAAATCCTTCAAGGGCCGACAGTGCTCGGTGACCATATCTTTCTATAATCTTTCGGTGACCGAGGGAACTCGGTAAACACCGACAATTCTTTACCTTTGATAACCGACTGAACTCGGTAAACACTATCTTTTCTTTGGCAACCGAGTGAACTCGGTAAACACTATCTTTTCTTTGGCAACCGAGTGAACTCGGTAAACACTATCTTTTCTTCGGCAACCGAGTGAACTCGGTAAACACTAAATTTCTTCGATAATCGAGTGAACTCG
Organism: Chamaecyparis obtusa; assembly: GCA_027943335.1. Classification (NCBI taxonomy): domain Eukaryota; kingdom Viridiplantae; phylum Streptophyta; class Pinopsida; order Cupressales; family Cupressaceae; genus Chamaecyparis; species Chamaecyparis obtusa. The sequence goes on along the minus strand of BSBK01014634.1, from coordinate 10,648 downwards.
GTAAACACTAAACTTTCTTCGGCAACCGAGTGAACTCGGTAAACACTAAATTTTCTATCTGGTAGACCAACTGAGCTCGGTAGAAGCTGATTGCTGCGGACTATGACATAGTGTGACATCAAAGACAATACATAATTGAGTAGCAATTTCCTTCAAACAATTGTTTCCAACAATCTCCCTCTTTGGCATTGATGGCAACACAATATGTCATATCATAAGAAATTTAAAAGAGTTAGCTCGGTTTAGATTCAAATCTCCCTCTGTCAGCAAACTTCCTGTATCCTAAAAATTTCTCCTTCTGACTATTTGAAAATTTCTTGAAGTAATAGTAAAGACATAGCAAACACTCCCTCTTTGACAACATATGCCAAAGATAATTCACATATTACCGGTGAAAATTAATGTACCTCAAGTACTGATTCATATGCAATGATTCCTTTAATATACTGCATCAACAAGTTGATTTTCAGTCATGTTCGGGTTGATGCATCACTAAAACTGTATTTAGTGAGCCTCAGATAGGGGAATGACCCCTAACTTACCTCTTAGATACATAAATGCATCCTTAGGTAATGGTTTGGTAAAAATGTCTGCAATCTGTTCTTTTGTATGAATATATTCTAATCTGATTTCCTTGTCCTGCACCAATTCTCTGACAAAGTGATATTTAATAGCAATGTGCTTGGTTTTGGAATGCATCACTGGATTCTTAGAAATGTTTATTGCACTAGTATTGTCACAAAATATAACAACTGGTTCTTTGATTTCAACCTTCATACCTTCTAATAGCTGTTTAAACCAAACAATATTTGAACAGTTTACTGCAGCAGCAACATATTCTGCTTCAGCTGTGGATTGAGATGTGCAATTCTGCTTTTTACTAGTCCAGGATACCAGTCTTTTTCCAAGAAAAAATGCTCCACCACTTGTGCTTTTTCTGTCATCAATGTTTCCTGCCCAATCAGCATCAGTAAACACTTTCAAGTCTAGATTGCCTCCAAATTTATACCACAAACCATACTCTTCAGTTCCTTTTAAGTATCTTAAGATTCTTTTGATTGCCATCATGTGATTTTCCTTAGGTTTTGCTGAGAATCTAGCTACTATACCGACTGCTAAGGCAATATCAGGTCTTGTATGTACCACATACTATAATTTTCCAATCATAGATCGGTATAGGGTCTGATCAACTTCTTTTGAATCATCATTTTTGGTAAGTTTCAGTCCAGTACACATGGGTGTACCAACTGGTTTTGAATCTTCCATTCCAAACTTCTTAAGTATCTCCTTAATGTATTTGGATTGAGTAATGTATATACCATTCTTGCTTTGCTGAATTTGAAGACCAACAAAGAATTTTATTAAACCAAACATAGACATTTCAAATTCTCTGTTCATTTGTTCTGAAAATTCTTTGCACTGATCCTCATTCCCTGTAAATATAGTGTCATCCACAAATATTTCTGCCAGTACAATTTTGTCATCCGGTCCTTCTTTAATATACAGATTGTTGTTATCATTAGCTCTTTTGAAATTAATCTGGATTAAATAGTTATGGAGTCTTTCATACCATGCTCTAGGAGCTTGTTTCAAACCATACAATGCTTTGTGTAACCTGCAGACCATGTCCCTTTTGTCTGGATCAACAAAACCTTCAGGTTGTTCAATGTAGACTTCTTCATCAAGAATTCCATTGAGAAATGCAGATTTTATATCCATCTGATATACCTTAAATCCTTTGTGTGCTGCATAAGCAAGTAGAGTTCTTACACCTTCTAATCTTGCAACAGGAGCAAAAGTTTCTCCATAATCTATACCTTCTTCTTGAGAGTAACCTTTACATACCAGTCTAGCTTTGTTTCTAGATACTTGACCATCTTCATTCAGTTTATTTCTGAATACCCATTTTGTTCCAATTACATTCTTATCTTTAGGTCTAGGTACAAGAGTCCAAGTTTTGTTCTTTTGTATTTGTTCTAATTCTTCATTCATTGCTTCAATCCAACTTTCATTCTCTAATGCATCTTTGATATTTCTAGGTTCAAAATCAGTAAGTAGACATGTACCTTTTAGCTTGCTTCTTGTCATAGTACCATCTGATTTGTTTCTGATGATTTGATCTAGTGTATGATGTCTTCTGACATATTTGGCTAGTATAGGTTCCTTGCCTTTTGAATGAATCATGCTGTTGTCTTCTAGGATCTCTTCTTCAGGTTGCTCGGACTCGGTAGATATTTGCTTGGTAACTTCAGGCTGAGACTCGGTCTGAATTTCTTCCTGCGACTCAGTTTGAACTTCTTCCTGCGACTCGGTCTGTGACTCGGTAACTGTGCTCGGCTCGGTAGATATAGCTTCCTTATTGATAGTTGTGTCTGTCAATGTTTCAGGTTCAATGTAAACGAATCTTCTGTAGTTCTCAGGTTCCCTTTTGCTTTCTTCCTCAGTCTTTTCTGCAAACTCATCAAATTTTACATGTATACTTTCTATGACTTTGTGAGTAGATAAGTTCAGACATTTGTATGCCTTGCTTTTGCTAGAATATCCTAGGAATATTCCTTCATCACTTTTCACATCAAATTTATTTCTTCTGGATTCTTTTAATATATAACACTTGCTACCAAATATTTTCATATAACTTACATTAGGTTTATAGCCATACCATAATTCATAAGGAGTTTTGAATGTGTCTTTCTTCAGTTGTACTCGGTTCAAGGTATGAACTGCAGTGTTGATAGCTTCCTTCCAGTACTTTATAGCGATGTTCTTTTCTATCATTAGAGTCCTTGCACAATCCATAATAGATCTGTTTCTTCTTTCTGCTATTCCATTCTGCTCAGGAGTTCTAGGAGCTGATACCTGTCTTTTGATTCCTCTTTCAATGCAGAAGTTGTTAAAATCATGGGAGATGAATTCACCACCTCTGTCTGATCTTAAGCATTTCAATCTTTTCCCTGTTTCTTTTTCTACTCTTGCTAAGTACCATTTGAACTTTTCAAATGCCTCTGATTTTTCTCTTAAATACATAACAGTCATCATTCTAGAATAATCATCAATGAAAAGAATAAAGAATTTATCTCCAGTATAGCTTTGTATTCCAATAGGTCCACATAAATCAGTATGCACAATTTCCAAAATTTCTTTAGACTGATAGTTCTTACTTTTGAAACTAGTTTTACTCATTTTGCCAATCTGACAATTCTTACATAGACCAGTGTCAGGTTTCTTCAAAGTAGGAATGCCTCTAACCTTCTTGAATTTGCTTATTTTTATCATGTTATCAAAATTCACATGACATAACCTTTTGTGCCATAGCCAACTTTCTTCTATTTGAGCAATAAGGCATGAATATTCATTGAGATCAAGATAAAATAGGTTACCTTTTGTTTGTTTGCCTGATCCAATGAGTTTTCCTTTTCCATCCAGCAGTCTTGCTTGACCATTCATGAATTCAACCTTGAAACCAGTGTTGATTAGCTGTGCTACACTTAGAAGATTATGTTTTAGTCCTTCAACCCAGTAAGCATTATCACATATGAGTTATTTGGTTAATGAGATTCTTCCTTTTCCTTTTATACAACAAGGTTCGTTGTTTCCAAATCTTACATTACCATTGTCACAGTCTTCTAGATATTCAAATTTTGTCTTGTCACCAGTCATGTGGTGTGAACATCCGCTGTCTATTATCCATATATCATCTTTGCTTATATGAGAAATAAGTGCTATCTTATCTTCATCATCATCAGATTCATCTTTTATAGCAATAAAGACAATTTCTTCTTCACTATCATCAGAATCTTTAGCCATAAAACATGATTTCTTACCTTTATCCTTGTATGATTTGAAATTCTTTTTGCCATAGTACTTGTGACTTCTCTTTTCTTCCTTGACTTGCTTGTTTGGGCACCTAGCTGCAATATGTCCAATTTCTTCGCATGAAAAACAGATTAAAGGAGTTTTACCTTTATATTTACCTTTCCCTCTGGAGTACTTCTTTGCAAGTAATGCTTCTACAATTTCAAGATCACTATCAGAACTTTCTTCTGATTCATCTTCACTGTCTGTCTGAACTTCTTTAATTTTCTTGTTCTTCTTTAGTGAAACCTTGGCCTCAAATGCTGATTCAATATTTTTGGAACTAGGAACATAGTTGTCATAGTTGTCTAATTCAAAAGCTGTCAATCTTCCAACTAAAGCATCCAAGGTTATATTGTGGTTTGTTTCACATCTTCTTTCTTGAATAGCTGATACTCTTATTGCATAGATAGGGAGTAGTGTTCTGAGTACCTTACTTATAACAGTCTCATCTGAGATTGTTCCTCCAGAAGCTCTGATTGCACTTACACTTGCTTTGATTCTTTCAACATATTTTGCAATGTTTTCATCTTCCTTCATATTCATCTTGTCAAACTGTCCTCTTAGGCTTTCTGCTTTGGCTCTCTTCACATTTGCATCACCACCATATATTTTCTTCAGTGCCACCCACATTTCATATGCAGTAGTGCAGTCTTTAATATCATCAAATTCTTCATAGCTGAGAGCAGATGAAATGTCTATCATCATGGTGTTGTGAGTCTTTTTATCTGCAATGTCTTCTACAGTTAATGCGCCATTAGGAATTGTGTATTCTTCATCAATGTATTTGCATCCTGAATCACCAATGAAAGCCAGATGAAGTCGCATGAGACCTTGCCATGCTGAAAAGTTATCTCTGTTAAGCTTTGGAATTTCCCTCTTGTAAGACATCCTGATCTTTAGCTTAGGTCTTTGAAACCTTTCCTGCAAGCACCAAAAGCTCTGATACCAATTGATGGAATATGGATGAAGTGACTGAGAAGGGGGGGGGGTGAATCAGTCAACCATAAATCTTGATTATTAATTCTTTGCAGATCCCTTAGGATATCTTAACACTGTTATCTGTTTTAGCACTCGGTAAATAGATTGCAGTAACTTTGAAGATGCAGAAAGTATTATCAATAATTATCTTTAGATTTTCATCAAAACATGTATATGATTGTGAAAGCAATTAAGAACACAAGAGACACAAGATTTAACGTGGAAACCCAATATGGGAAAAACCACCAATGTATCTAGATACTGATTTTCACTTTTCTGAAGTGATGCCCGGTTAGAAGCCAACCCGGTAAAAGGTTACAAAACACACTGTTAGGTGTGACCTTGTTAGAGGATTTAAAACACCCTACTAGGAGTGGCCTGGTAAGAGGTCTTGAAAATAATTCAATGGAATTGTCACCTTGTTAGAGGATTTATATTATGGCTATTAAACCAACTCGGTTAAGAGATTTAGAATTCACTGTTACAATGATAAGAAGGTAACAATGAAAAAGTGACCTGTATAATAATGCAACTGTCTTGCTGATTACAGATCTCTGTTCTGCATAATTCTGATCCTTTCTGATCAAATAAATCTCTGCTGCTCCTCAAGGATATCTGATCATCCTTCACAAATTCGCATATACCTTTCCTTCTTTTCTTCTGTAAATCTTCTGCTGTATTATATTTTCTTTTCACTTTTGACCTTTTATTTATATGATTTTGGATTAGTCAAATCGACATTATTTAGTATAACAGTCGGCTGAATTAAGTAAACTCTATTTGCAAAAATCCTTCAAGGGCTGACAGTGCTTGGTGACCATATCTTTCTATAATCTTTCGGTGACCGAGGGAACTCGGTAAACACCGAAAATTCTTTACCTTTGATAACCGACTGAACTCGGTAAACACTATCTTTTCTTTGGCAACCGAGTGAACTCGGTAAACACTATCTTTTCTTTGGCAACCGAGTGAACTCGGTAAACACTATCTTTTCTTCGGCAACTGAGTGAACTCGGTAAACACTAAATTTCTTCGATAACCGAGTGAACTCGGTAAACACTAAACTTTCTTCGGCAACCGAGTGAACTCGGTAAACACTAAATTTTCTGTCTGGTAGACCGACGGAGCTCGGTAGAAGCTGATTGCTGCGGACTATGACATAGTGTGACATCAAAGACAATACATAATTGAGTAGCAATTTCCTTCAGACAATTGTTTCCAACAGTGCACACATCTTGAAAAGATGAAATTTTTGTGTCCTCCCCATAGAAATCATTTAAAACTAATTGAAAATCAAATTTTCTTTTTTTTTAAATGTGTAGAATGGAGTCTAGTTTCTAAAAATGTAACTTGTTGTGAAATTTGATGAACAAGCCAAAATCTATGCCAAAATACTACAGGTTGGTTTTTTACAAAAGATGGACATATGTTAGAATAACTAAGAGGGGGTGAATCAGTTATCTAGTGTCCCAAAACAAAATGTATAATTCAAAACAACTTCTCCAATTTTTGCTCCTTGGTAAACACTAATTACTTTCACGATCTGTGCTTTTACTGATTACCAGTCTAATACCATAATAGTTACCTATCAAATCTAACATGTAACATGCAAAGTATGATAACAAACAAATATCACAATCAACACTTAACACAAGAGCTTTAATGTGGAAACCTTTTAAAGGGAAAAACCACTTGGGACCGGCAACCCAAAAATTGTTCACTCTTTTGAAGTGAGGTCAGCTAAGACCCAACCCTGTTAAAGGTTTACAAACACACTGTCAGGTGTGACCTTGTTAGAGGATTTTAGACTAGAAGTTATCATCCAACCAGCATTCACTATGGGATTGATAGGATAACAATGTTCATTCTATGAATGATACATCATAAGAATTTCAAAGTCCACTCAGTTAAGAGATTTTGACTGTATACAATGGTTAAATATGTAATAGTAAATGACCTACCTTAATACAACTTCAATTGCAGATTACAGATCAATATTCAGTCCATACAAATCCTTCTGATCAATATTTCACTTCAAATTCAATACTATATCAACTTACTATCCGTCGGTAATTTCTCTTTATAGCTCGGTGATTGTTCTGTAGCTTGGTTCTTACTTAACCAGTATGATCAAAATGCATGAAAACCTTATTCATGTGATATTCCTATAGCTTCTATTTCTTCTAGCATCTTTGTAATGAGATTATATTCTCTTATATAGATGGGTAAATTATTTTCTTCTCCACCATTAGATTTTTCCACTTAACCACATTCATAGATTTTACTGATTCAAACTTTCTCGACTGACATGTCAATAACACATTTCAATCTACTCCATTGGATCTTCGTTTAATTTTGTTAGTCGTCGATCTTTATAACAAACATTATCTGTTATCACTAAAATCTAGGTACTTTACAGCTCATCAATGTTATTGGCTAAACTAATCATTTAATTCATTATGTTCTACTCGGTTAACAAAGAAATGCATGGGTGAACACTGCTTGGTGAATACTATGATCGGTATACACTACACTCCATTGGTGTATACTAGAATTGCTTCATTTACTGACAACATTGCTTTGCATCTTTTAGCTCTATACTTCATCATAAATGAATGCAACATAATAAATTCAATATCATCAAGTCATAGACTCATCAACAAGTTACTCAATCTGTTCCTTATCTTCATCTATCATGTACATCTTTCCTCATATAGATTTCTTTGTTCTTCATCTTTTTCACCTTTCTTCAGATGTCTCGGTATAGTAACTTACAAGATAAGTGTTGTCAAACTAGTTGAAATCAATGACAACATAATACTGATTTAATCATATTACCTATCTAATCAACAACTCCTCAGTGATATTTAATCATGGATTCTTTAATCAGATTCCAAATCAATTGTAGTCCAACAATCTCTCCCTTTGGCATTGATGGCAACTCAAGTAATATGAAATGTACCATACACATACCAAACATATATTCTACAACTTTGTGAACAAAATTTTGTAAGTGGAATAGACTTAATATGTTTAATCACTACATTACTAAACATCATTAGATAATACAGCTTTACCATTCTTTAGTTGTGATCTTTTCAATTCTCTATAACTAATCTTCAATACTTTGTCTCATTCAGATTGTCTCTCCCTTAGATTATTCTTGTTGGTGCTTGTCCATTTTCATATTATTTATCTCTCCTTTTGATAGCAATGCCAAAGAAACAAATAAACAATCAATTATGTCCTCTCTATAGCTTTGTATACTGATGTTCCAATCAGTTCAAGTTCTCCAAACTTAATCACAACCTTGAACATGATTCAAAGTGTGAACTATGTTGCATCAACATGAATGATCTTCTGATAAAAGTAGGTTAATGCAACATCCAGATTACCTTAGTGACTGATAGATAGGGGATGGACCCCAAGTCTAGTCCTCAAGTATTCAAATGTGTCCTTTGGTAGAGGCTTTGTAAAAATATCGACAAGTTGTTCTTTAGATGTGACAAATTCTAACTTCACTTGCTTCTCTTGCACTTGTTCTCTTAAGTAATGATACTTAATAGATATATGCTTTGTCTTAGAGTGCATCACTGGATTATTTGAAATATTAATAGTACTATTGTTGTCACAATATATAATCTTTGGGTCAATGATTACCTCATTCATCCCTTCCAACACTTGTTTGATATATGAAATGTTTGAACAGTTAGTAGCAGCAGCAACATACTCTGCTTCAGCTATAGACTGAGAAATAAAAGCCTTTTTTTTACTTGTCTAGGCTACAAGTCTTTCACCAAAGAAAAATGCTCCTCCAGTGGTTCTTTTTCTATCATCCACATTTCCAGCCCAATCAGCATCCATGTAAACTTTCAGTTCAAACTTCCCTCTTATACATCTTGACACCTTTGTGCTTAAGTCCTTAAAAACTCTATTCTAACCAACCACTGCTATGATACCAATTGTTAGAATAACTAAGAGGGAGGTGAATCAATTTATCCAGTGTACCAAAACAAAATGTATAATTCAAAACAACTTCTCCAATTTCTGCTCCTCGGTAAACACTAATTACTTTCACTATCTGTGCTTTTACACGATTACCAGTCTAATACCATAATAGTTACCGATTAAATCTAACATGTAACATGAAAAGTATGATGACAAAAAAAATCACAATCAACATATAACACAAGAGATTTAACGTGGGAAACCCTGTATAGGGAAAAAACCACCTGGGACTGGTAACCCAAAAATTGTTCACTCTTCTAAAGTGAGGTCGGTTAAGCCCCAACCCTGTTAAAGGTTTACAAACACACTGTCAGGTGTGACCCTTGTTTAGAGGATTTTAGACTAGAAGTTATCGTCCAACCAGCATTCACTATGGGGGTTGACAGGATAACAATGTTCATTCTATGAATAATACATCATAAGACTTTCAGAGTCCACTCGGTTAAGAGATTTTGACTATATACAATGGTTTAAATATGTAATAGTAAATGACCTACCTTAATACAACTTCAATTGTAGATTATAGATCAATATTCAGTCCATACAAATCCTTTTGATCAATATTTCACTTCAGATTCATTACTATATCATCTTACTGTCCATCAGTTAATTGCTCTTTGTAGCTCGGTGATTGTTCTGTAGCTTGGTTCTTACTTAACTAGTATGATCAGAATGCATGAAAACCTTATTCACAAGATATTTGTGTAGCTTCTATTTCTTCCAGAATCTTTTTAATGAAATTATATTCTCTTAAATAGACAGGTAAATCATTTTCTTCTCCACCATCAGATTTTTCCGCTTAACCACATTCATAGAATTTGCCGCTTCAAACTTTCTCGGTTGATGTGTCAATAGCACGTTTCAATCTGCTCCATTGGATCTTCCTTTAATTTTGTTAGCCGTTGATCTTTATAACAAACATTATCTATTATCACTGAAATCTATGTACTTTACAGCTCATCAATCTTATCGGCTAAACTAATGATTTAATTCATTCTGTTCCACTCGGCTAACAAAGAAATGCATCGGTGAACACTGCTTAGTTAATACTATGATCAGTATACACTACACTCCATCGGTGTATACTAGAATTGATTCATTTATCGACAACATTGCTTTGTGTCTTTTAGCTCTATACTTCATCATAGATGAATGCAACATAATAAAGTCAATATCATCAATTCATAGACTCATCAACAAGTTACTCAATGTGTTCCTTATCCTCATCTGTCATGTACATCTTTCCTCATGTAGATTTCTCTGTTCTTCATCTTTTTCACCTTTCTTCAGATGTCTCGGTATAGTAACTTACAAGATAAGTGTTGTCAAACTAGTTGACATCAATGACAACATAATACTGATTTAATCATATTACATATCTAATCAACAACTCCTCAGTGATCTTTAATCATAGATTCTTCAATCAAATTCCAAATCAATTGTAGTCCAACAACATACACACAAAATAAATTAGAGTTGAAAAACTTAAGATACTCAAATTCAAATAAATTATATGATTAGATAGCTAAAAGAGAGATCTGGAATATCACATCGTTTGATTTTTATGTTCTTGAGCCACTAGTAAACCTGACGAAGAGCACACAAAATAAGATGTCATTTTTTTGTCTGTCTACTAGAAAACACATCTTGGGCCTATTTGAATCATCCAAGCCTTTGGGTTGGATCTCCAAGGCAAATACAAGCCTTAGGATTGGTAAATTCCAATGCCTTACAAAGAGTGTGTGGCCCTATTTAAGTCATAGATTTAAATAGTGATGAGAAATAGTCAGAGAGAGAGAGAGAGAGC